>PVKA01009565.1:49846-68009 GCA_004027165.1 Ctenomys sociabilis | reverse complement strand
AGGATATTATGTCGGCTTTTAGTGCTATGGTCATCCACTAGGTAAATAATTATTGAATCTTTGATATAATTCAGCTATAAAAAAAACCTGTAAATATAATTTCATGTATGCACCTTGTACAATACCAAAACGTTATGAAAACAGTTTGCAATGTATTAATTCATCAACTCTGTATGGTTAAGGTGTCTTGAAACTGTCTGATTGACATTTGTATTTTAATAAAATAAAAATAAATGGAAAAAAAAATAAAAAAAAATAAATAAAATATACATGTGGCTGGGATGTACATTACAGGTAGAACACTTGCTTAGCATGTATGAGATAAGTAGGTTCAATTTCAAAATCTGTAAGAAAAAGATCGGTAAGATTTTTAATCAGTGCAGACCATGTAAGAGTCCTAAAGCAGTTTTCACAGGATTAAAATCTCTCTTTATCTACAGGGAACCTTTGGACAGTGAAGAAAAACTTACTTGGCCTGAGGCTTGGGTGAACTCATGCATTAAAGAAATAAATTTAATTAAAGAAATAATAATTAAATTAAAGAATTAATAATTAATTTCTTTAATTTAAAAGAAATAAATTTAAGAGAATTTCTTTTGGTAAGAAGCTGTCATTCTGGGAATATCATTTCTACTACAAAAACATACATGAAAGTGTACAACTCCATACACTTACATTTCTTTTAAACATTAACATTTTTCTTAGCAATTAAACCATTAGCACCTATCAGTACAACACAAAATACTGTTTTTTATTTTATTTCTGTCTCTAGAAATGCACTGCTGCTGTCAGGGCAGTCTGGTTAAGAATGTCACTTCTATTCTTGGGTAATATTCTGGAAACTAGGTAAAATATCAGAGCTTTACAATTTCTAAATAAAAATGAAGACTGGTAGAAACAGGCAGTATAGAGAATGCATGAAATTAGAAAAGAAAAGACAGTATCAAATAACATGGAAAAAATAGCCACCATGGACTATAAAATCAAATTTTACATTCTTTTCTACCTTAAATATGGATATTAATTTACCAATTATGAGTCTTCTAAAAGATTTTTATATAAAAAAAAAATTAAAGAGCCAGCCTGATAGCTCAGCAAACTAAAGCACATGCTTAGGCAGAGTATAGTAGCCAGGGCTCGATCCCTGGCATGCTGTACCAGCCCTGCCTGTGGAGCCTGCTAGACAGTGCTTGAGACTGGGTGTGGTGCTATGAACCTGTAATCCCAGGGCTTGGGAGGCTGAAAACAGGAGAATCACTGCAAGTCCAATCGACATAGTTAGACTCTGTACTAAACACCAAAAAAAAAAAAAAAAAAAAAAAGGTAAATGATACAGAATGTCATCAAAATAAATAATAGGAATTCAACAATGGTTGCTGTATTGCATAATGTGTCTTCAAATTAGATTACGAGATATAAATATGCAAAATTGGTTTAAAAAGTAATGAGAAATTTAAAAGAAGAAAAATAAGCACTAACTGCTTCTTTCAATAGATTAGCAGAAAGCAGTAATACAATTATCCAAACTATCCTGCATCTGTACATAATATGTATTTTTCCCTTCTTTTTTTTAATGCATCTGGTACAGGGTCTCACTATGTAGATCCGACTTGCAGTGATTCTCTTGTTTTCAGTGGCCCAAGTGCTAGGATTACAGGCACGTCAGTTTCAGTCTCCATCAAAGCATGCCTGGGCATGGGGATGACATAGCAGACTGGGGATCGAACCCTGTCATGAACTAGCCACCCCAGCCACTGCAGTCTGCCTAAGCAGGTGCTTTACTCCACTGAGCTATCTGTCAGCCCCTTTCCCTTCTTTCTTTTGTCCTTTTTCTTATCCCAGTTCTTTCCCTTTCACAGTATTTACTGTACTCTTCAGATTCTATTTATTCTTTTAGATTCTCACAATAGTGAGACAATATGATGTTTGCACATGTGGGTCTGATCTATTTCACTTACCACTACAGTCTCTAGTTGCATTGATTTACCTACAAAAGTCATACATTCATTTTTTTCTTACAGCTGAGTAATACTGCATTATGTAAGAATATCATATTTTTTACCTACTTCTCAGTTGATGGGCATTTGGGTTGTTTGCAAGGTTCAGCTATGGCAAATTGTGCTGCCATAAACATGGGTGCACATATATTTTTTATAGTGTATTACACTTTATGTATCAATTTTCACTGTAGATTTTCAGGCCTTTGAGAGTTGTGTTTAGATCTTTATTTTTTAGCTCTAGATCCAGTGCCTCATACACAGCAGGCACTCTGATGATAGCCAGAAAGATAAGTGGGTTGAATTAGAGATCTATGTTCTTTCTGTGGGGACAGGAGGTAGAAAATAGGATAGGATTTAACTTCCACCTTGCTAGGTCTAGGGAAACAAGATTTCACAATGGCTTCTGTGAAGTTTTTGACAAGGTGCAACTGCCTCCAAATTTTAAAACTGACATGGGAAGTAGGTAGAGTTAGAAGGAAAGCTAGTTGGGTAGTGAGGAATTGCAGGGGGTGCAGGTAAGAAGACAATATAATGAGCACAGCAAGCAGTAAACTAAATCTATCTCCAATGTCAACAGGGGAAGAAAGGGAGTCTTTTTAGATAGGCCAACTCAGAATGTACTTATGGAATATATGCAAATTTATGTGTAGAGGGGAGCAACAGTTAAATACTAAGTATTATTAACTGTCATCGATTTAGACACAGATGACAATTTTTCTGTCTAAAATATGACGGGAATCTAAATTTGATTTTGGCCCAACCATTTATTGTTTGTATAATGCTTGGAAAGTGCTATGATGAATGCCATTGTGAATTTCAGTTTCTATATCCATGCATACTTCAGGGTCAGTAATAACATGAAGTGTCTAACTGGTTAATCTTCAGTACTTTATGCAGCTAAGGGTGTCAGGCTGTTAAAATGTGCAAACACTGTTGTATCTCTAGAAAGATGAATATGTAGTTTCTCTCAACATTTCCTTAAACATTTATCTAAGTATAAAAAACAGCTAACAAAATGGCTATTAACAGTCACATGTTCAAATAAAATACTGTATTAACATTTCTATGCAAATTTTGAAATTAAAAGCCAAAGATTCTGGCTGGGTGTGGTGGTGCACACCTGTAATTCTTAGCCTCTGGAGGCTGAGGTGGGAGGAATGCTGTGAGTTCAAGGCCAGCCTGAATTGCATAGTGAGACTCTGTCTCAGAAAGACAAAGATTCTGCCAAATTCTAAATATAGACAAATGTTAAATTGAGATTAGATGGATTCTAAATGTTTTTAAAAATTGTGACATGCTCTATCAAAATATAAAAGTAATGGAATAAGAAGGTGACACTGTACTTAGCTCCCTTAAAAAAGCTGACCTTACAATGTAATTATAGTTTATTACAACCAGTCTCTTAGTTTAAAAACTTTCCACTTGTCATTTATTTTCTCTTTAGCAATAACAATTTAAAACAGGCAAATGCTCAGAAGTTATAAGGAAAAAAAAATCCAACTAAATACAATAATTTTTTTTTTAAATCTTGTATTTATTTGGTTCAGGGTCTTGCTATGCAGCTTGGACTTATAGTAATCCTCCTGTCTCAGCCTCTGCAGCACTGGGATTGCAGATATGTACTACTATACCAGGTTTCCAGGGCCAACATGGCATGCAGTACGGGGCTCAAACTTGGGTCCTTGCACTTGCCAGGTGGGTGCTTAGACCACAGAGCTATCTCCTCAAACCCCCACAACAGTTTTATAGTACCTAGTAAATTCAAACTCTTGTAACTTTAAAGATTCACCACAATATGATTCTATCCACTCTATTCATACTTCACTGTAACATTAATCCTTTAGTAGAATCTAGCAGTCTAAAGTGCTTGCTTAGGCAAGCACACAGGGACCATGGTTCAATCCTCCTACCATGTGCCTTGGCAGCCCTGCCCCCAGTGTGGGCTAAGCTGGCCACAAAAAAAAAGAAAGAAAGAAAAGAAAAAGAATCTAGCCTTCTTTAAGCTCTTAACCCCCTATTTTTACTTATCTCTGAACCCTCATGTATATGTACACAGATGCACTCTATTCTCAGCTCTTTCCTTTGACATCTAACAGAGGCTTACTTAAATCTAGGATTTTGACTACTCTCAACTGCAAAATTAGTACCTTATCATCAACTCTTCTGTTCTTTAATCTATATGATCTAGCTTTTCTAAGCAAATTCTACCTGTTCATTTTCACAAGACCCACACTTAAAAACAAAAATTCAAAAATTGGAAAAATGTGAATTCTATCCCCCCCCCCTTTTTTTGACAAGTTCTCAATATGCAGCCCAGGCTAGCCTTGAATTTACAGTGACTTATAGGTATACACCACCACACCTGGCCATCATGTGAATTATTTTCTGCTGATTTTAGTGAGGAATATATTTTATAGAAGACATGTAGCAGAGAAAACTAACAATTGCTGATTTAATTTTTGCCTAGTTAAAAAAAGTCAATTTAGATATAATTTTATGGCTAAAATTAAAGGTGTATGCCACCAAGCCTGACTGAGAACAACTTTTGAACAGAAGAATAATTATTAGGGTTTCCAAAAGTGTAAAGATTCCTAGAAAATGCTTATTTATAACTTGTTGTTTTATACATAGCTTCAGTAAAAACAAAGACCAACAGGTAAGGATTACAAAGAAGATTCTGAACTGCTCAGATTTATCATGGTTATAGATTAACATTCACATGAATGACCCCTACTATTTCAAACTGAACTACATCGAAGATTTATTTTTATGTTTTGTTTCTTCTTCAACTGGAATTTACTCTTTGATTGAGTTACCTCCAGAAGATATTGCCCAAAAACATTCAGACTTCAACTGAGGGTATAATTCCAGGAAAAGGTAATGTCTAAACTTTTTCCTCTGAGGTTTAAGTTCATTTATAAGTTTTTTTTTTTTTTTTTGGTGGTGGAGGTGGTGGTAGTACTAGGAACTGAAGCCAGAACCTTTACACCTTAAGTTCATTAGTGGCCAAAATGAATTTCTTTTCCTTCTTTATTCTTTTTTAAACAAATCAAGCTTACGCTACTCTTTCATATCTCATTACTGTGAATGAACTCTCTTTTACAAATAATTCAAGATGAGAAACATACTTTATTCATATTGTCAGATATTTATCATTAGAAAATAATAAAAAAAAACTGAGCAGGTGGCATATTATTAAACATATCAGGCTAGTCAAAACACATTTGTTCAAATAATTTAAATTTGTACATTACTAAGTAAAATTCTAAAAATTTCATAGGTTGAATCTCATAGATTCTAGGCAAGGCCAGTTTAAAAAGTATTCAAATACTAAGAAATCTGTTAACTGATATTAGGCAAGTATCCTTTTTTGCAATCACAGTACTACCCCCATGAGAGGTAAAAGAAGAGAACAAGACTTCCTTTTACACATGAGTAAATATGAAAAAATCTATTCAACAGATATAAGACAAAATTTGGCTTAACTGAAGTAAATGCCTAGGCATCCTATCCAGAATTTCAGACTATCATAAAAAATAAAATACTTTCCATGAAAATATTAATCTATCACTTAGTTCATGATGGTTTAAGGAAATGATCCTTGCTAAAAAGACACTCTAAAATGTTAAGAAGTTAGAGATAAAACTTAGCATGAAAGACTCAATCTTATAACCCATAATAAAGTGTTGTTAAATACAGAGGAAGGAAGAAAGACATACGTGAAGATCAAAACTTATCACTTACCTCATGATTCAGCTCTGCTATCTGATCTTTCAGTTCCCTAATGTACTGGTTAGAATCAGTCTTGCTAAGCTGTCCTTGAAGCTTTCCTTCTTCTTTCTGTTTGGTATAATAAAACAAAGCAAAAAAAAGAGACCATTTTCATAGTATATACTCAAATGTTTCAGGATACAAGGTGGCATACACATACACTTTTAATTAGCTGAGTTCTGATAAAACCCATTCATAAAACTATTTTTGGAAATAACTGAACAAGGCTGAATATTTCTGAATAATTCTCAATGAATGTAATTTTCAAAAATCTTAGAAATCAATTATAAAACAGGTCCTCTGATGAAACATTATCCTAGAATTTCAAGGCCATTTATCTAGTTTTAGGGACAGATGTTACTCTATCAAAACCATACTGAGACTCCTGCAACTATACTGGGGAACTGGTTTTACATAAAGGGAAAAAAATTTTAAAAATCTTTAAATCACCTTAAAGGGGATAACAACTCTTGAATCTCCTTATATAATTAGTTTAGAAATGTGAACTGAAATCCAGATATTGCTGGGCACAGTGGCACAGACCTGTAGTCTCAGCTATTTGGGAAGATAATGTGGGAGGATCACTTGAGTCGAGGAGTTCTGAGCTGCAGTACGCTATACCAATTGGGTTTCCTCACTAAATTCGGCATCAATATGGTGCTCTGCTGGGAGCAGGAGACCACCAAGTTGCCTAAGGAGGGGTGAACCAGCCCAGGTCAGAAACGGAGCAGGTTAAAACGTCTGTGCTGAAATCCAGATATTGACTAAAAGATGATCCCAATCCTAGGAATTACTTTTTAAAGAATGGTGGAACCATTTTCTAGAGATACAGATTACAATTTTTATTCCACCTGAAAACAAATGTGAAATTCTTAGATAACAGACACTTTAAAAAGTCACACTACAGTTGTTTGTGACATTTCCAAATTATTATAATAATGAAGCCATGTGCCACTTAAAAATGTTTAGAGGTCTGGGAAGATAGCTCAGTAGAATAAGCTCTTGCCTGGCAAATACAAGGTCCTGAGTTCAATCTATGGTACCACCAAAAAAAAAAAAAAAAAAGTTTAGAAGTTGTGATCAAGAGACATCCACCAAAATCACAAAATAACTCCTGATATCAGAAGAGTAGGGACTTGGTTTTACAGCTACCAGCTTTAATTTCTTTCCCAAGGAGTGTTAATAACTTTTTAGTGTAGTCGTCCCATGGTAGTTTATACACATATGAGTATACGAGTATACAGTTACTTGTGTTTCCCCATACCACACTCTATATATACTGTTCTGCACTTCACTGTATCTTTCAATATTAAAGATTATTCAATCCTAGATTTTAGTTTGGAAGTCTATGCAAAAGTTACTTTAGTTTTGAGTGTGTACAGGTATAGAATCTGCACCAAAATGTATACACATTGCAGTTTACTGCACTTATGTCTAGAAGCAAATGGCCACTACTTTGAGCACCTCTTGTAACTGCAGAGGCCAAACTTCATACACACACACACACACACACACACACACACACACACATTCCCTCTCCCTCTCCCTCTCTCAAACATGTACGTTTTAGGGCATTTTTATTTTGTTTTGGCAGTCCAGGATATTGAACCCAGGTTCTTCACACTGTCTTACACCACTAGTCATTTTACTTTTTGTTTTGAGACAGGGTCCCATTAAGTGACTAAGCTTCCTGGTCTGAGCTCAAACTTGTGATTCTCCTGCCTCGGCTTTACAAAGTGCTAGAATTAGAAGCATGTGCCATAGCACCCAGCTTAGTGATTTGTTCTCTCTCTTTTTTTTTTTTTTTTTTTTGTACTAGGAATCAAACTCAGGACCTTGTACTTGTCAGGCAGGTACTTATGAGATCACTGAGCTATATCCCTGGTACCATCTTAGGCTTCTTAAAAGCAGGCTTAAAAATGTATCTTAGTGGCAAGCACAAGGGCCTGAGTTCAATCCCTGGTTCCATAAAAAAAAAAAAAAAAAAAAAAAAGTGTCTGAGGTCTTGTACCATTGCCTGGAGACCAATATGTTGTAGTGAAGAATATTTGCCAATGCAGAGATTCTGCTTATCATCACAGTAAGAAGGGACCTTGGATATCTAGTTTATTACTTGTGATTGCAGCCAAGTCTTTTTCATTTTCTTTCTATGTATTTTTCCTCTAACATCCTTGGCACAAAGAAAAAATAAGTGGAAATATTGCAGCAACAAGAATGGATAGTTACCCTGTAGAGTCAGGGCACCAATCAAGTACTGCTTTTCTGAATTAACTATTTTTGCTATCTTGATTGCATCCTGAGCTATCCTTACTCTGATCTTTCAAGTTATTCTTATATAAATTCTTTTTGTTTGTTATTGTACTTTTGGCAACTTGTCTCCAAAACCCATCTATTAGAACTAGTTCATTGGAACTAATATTTGTGTAAATATAAAAGAATGACTATAGCTTCTTAATGTTTTCCTTATATATTTAAACATATCTCAGTCATAATCATTTAATCACAACTATTATAATTCAAATATTCTAGTGTCTTAAAAATATAGAAGACATCTTATGAATGTTAGCCAGAAGCTTTTATTTAAGAAAAAATAAATTATTTTTTTGAAATTTCAGTTAGAAATCTTAGTGTGCCCCAATGGCCAAAGAAAAAGCCAATAAACCAGCAGAGATAGTAAGTCATAACCCTAACAAAACATCTCTGAAGTCTTACTTGTTTTTCATGTACATGAAAGAATAAAGTCCTTTTACTGTGTTGACTAGCTTAAAACACATTTCTGTCATTTGCGACGAAGTACAAATTAATAGCTAGGGCTGGGGAGATGGCTCAAAAGTATAAGTGCTTACCTGGCAAGCGCAAGGGCCTGAATTCAATCCCTGGTTCCAAAAAAAAAAAAAAAATAGCTAACCTGCATGGAACATCTCTATGCCGTTCTCACTTGAGAGTCCCTGAAGAAATTAAATCCCAATACCTAAAATGGAGTTATTTAAATCACTGAAGCTCTAAAAATTTACCACCACTGGCCTGTAACTTTCCTGTATGTAAATGATTTAACATTATGATGCATATGGATAATTAAATGAGGATCATTTATCTGGACATTACATTTGGGTATCCTTTTGGGTTTTGGGTTGTCTCTTTTTGGTATCATATATTCATTACCATAACTGATTAAATAAAAAAAGGAATCCACTAGTAAGATGTGGGTAACAAAATTAACAGGACAAGGAAGGTGATAAAGTCCAAGGTAAGTTCTAATATTGTAAGGAAGTGATTAAAGAATAAAGAAAGACCTTAGGTTTGAAAGGCAGTAAAATTCTTTTCTATAGAGGAATTACAGTGAACAAAAATTCTGGCAAAATAGGAAATCATTAAATCATTAAATGTTTGACAAAACACCAACAAGTAACTCAAAAGATCTATCTCTTCCTAGCTAAAAACTTTGTTATAGCACTTTGATTTCTTAAAGAAAGGTGAACAAGAGGGAACTTAAAAAACTTTACAATTAAAATCTTTATGTATTCAAGTTTAATTGTATACAATTGTCCTTTTAAATATTTAGATTGTTATAAAATATAATGTTGGGTTTCTTCTGTAAGACTTTTGTATCCAAAAAGTCAAACTACTATGTCCATGAAACATCTAGATAGAGAGAAGTAATAATCTTTAATGCATATTGAATAAGATGATAGGGCTGGCCAAACAGTTCAGTGGAATAAAGTGCCTGCAAGCAAGTGCAGCGGCTAGGGGTTCGATCCCCAGGCCTGCTACGCCAGCCCTGCTCCCGGGGAGCACTGAGACAGCAATTGAGACTGGATGTGGTAGTGGGTCTATAATCTCAGTTCTTGGGAGTCTGTAAACAGGTGGTTGGATCACTATGAGTTCGACCTAGTAGTGAGACCCTGAACACCCTATAGACCCTTCCCTAAAATACCAAAAACCAAAGAAATAAAATGATAAAAGGAGAAGGGTGATAAGCAGCTCCTGGCTCTATAAGTGATGTCTGGACAAGACATTATCTCATCATACTTGTCACACATTTGTGGCATGCCAGTATGACAGAAATACCAGTTGGAAAGCTCTGCATTGGGTGTTGTGATTCAATAGCCTGCATAAGAGAATATAAATATAGTTGATATCTCTAAATTAAAAGTAAAAGTTGACATGTTTTAAATGCTGTTTAGTAAGTTAAAATATGTAAGAGACTTTTATCTAAAAGTTTATGGTTTTTATACTCTACTAACATACTCTCACTTTAAAATGCTAATACAAAGCCCTTTAGGATCCTCTATGAAAACTGGGTATAAACTTACAGTATCAAAAATATACTGAAGAATTACTATATTCCAAAAAAAAGTAGATAACAATTTAATTTCACTTGGAACAACTTCCTGAATTATCTAATATTTTAGATTTTCCCCCCATATATTCTTATTGCTCTCCATTGTCAAACAGTATCCAAATGTTTGTTTCTGATAAGCAGGCATGAAAATGTCAGCTACACTAATAAATCTACCAGAAACCTGCATTTTCTTTTTGGTTTAGCTGATAACAACAGAGTGCAATTAGCTGATTTCCTAAGTAAAACTAACTGATAAGTAACAAATTTAAAGGAAAAAGACACTCAATATATCAAAAGTTCTCCTATCTTGTGCTTTTACGGAAAAAACCTCAAATATATAATTTTTGTTACATTATAAATGAAACTTTAGAGTGAGAGCATAAAACTACATTTGTAAAAGGTATAATACACAGTCGAGTCTTTCAATAAATGTTAACAATTATCACTGTGATGTGAATAATAAACCAACTCATACCAAGACCTTAAGGTAGCGTCTTCTACATCAGGTTTTTAATAAAAAAAACTATAATGACAATGATATGCAAGTGTAAATGTACAGTTGTAAAGTATAAAACTTAATGTAACTGGCTTTGAAATGGTTAAAAACTAACCTGGTTAGAATAGTGGATAGATGAGCATCTGATAAAGTAACAAAAAAAGTAAATACAGCAAAATGTTAGTGGTAGAATAGGTAGTGGATTTATGGATGCTTACAATTCATTCAAATTATGTATGTTTGATAATATTCATAATAAAATGCTGTTAAGAAAAATTATCAATACAAAACCATTTTACCCTCCACTGTTTGCTAAAAGCTAAGCACTGGACCACAAAGTACTTCATTTACTTATATGAAAGACATGTCTTCCAAAGTCTTCTTAGTAATTCTATCCTTTATTTTAAGAATAAGTATTACTTTCTTTATAGTCCATTGGAAATGTGAAGTGAAAAAGAATACAGATTATATAACCCTTCTCGGGGCTGGGGACATGGCTCAGTAGAATAAATGCTTCCCTGGCAAGCGCAAGGGTCTGAGTTCAATCCCTGGTTCCATAAAAAAAAAAAAAAAAAAAAAAAAAAAAACAACCCTTCTCTAAAAAATTAAGATCAGAAGTGCTTTGGAATTCAGAAAAAACTTGTATTTTAAAGTATTTGCATAAACACACTGAGATATACTGGAGATGGAACCAAAGTCTAAACAAGATGTTTATATTTTATGTATCTCTCATTCACATTGGCTGAAAGTAATTTTGTACAATATTTTTAGTGCACCTACATTTCACTGAAGCCTCTCACATAAGGTCTGGTGTTGAATTTTTCACTTGTGGTGTTGCTGGATTTTTAAAATTCCGTATTTTGGATTTTTCAGATCATAGAAGCACAATCTACATCATAATGTTCAGAATAAGAAGCCATACCCTATAAGTTCCAGCAAAACTTTCAAAGTCACACTATTATACCTCACAGATCTAGAGAAAACATTCCTAAAATTCATTTGAAATCAGAAGAGAATCAGAATAGTGAAAGCAATCCTGGGTAGCAAGGGAAAGGCAGGAGGCATTACAATCCCTGATTTGAAATTATACTACAAAGCTACTATGATAAAATCAGCACACTATTGGCAAAAAAAAACAAACAAAAAAAAAGACTCGAGGATCAATGGAATAGATTAGAAGATGCAGACATAACTACAAATATACTCAGCCACCTTATCTTTGACAAAAGGGCCAAACATGTTCACTGGAAGAAAGATATCCTTCAATAAATAGTGCTAGAAAAACTGGCTTTCCACATGCTGAAGACTAAAATTAGATCCATGTTTATCACCATGCACTAAATTAAAGTAAAAACAGACAGAATAAGGTACAGGACTACAAGATAAACCCTGAGGGGACTTCACTGACTTCATAAGAAACATAAAGTACATGTGTTGGTACACAGGTCTTGCTCTATCTAGGTCTTAACCATCCAGCAGAAAAGTATAAAAATGAAGTATACACCACGGGGCCATAATAATAAGTTGAGCTGTAAATGGCTTCTTCGGATAACTCACTATGCTGGACTGTGTTGGATTGTGTTGTCGAGTTCAGGACCTAAATTAGTTGAATGACAATGGAGTGCCCATCTTTGACAGGTGTAGACAAAGGAAGGGGTATAGAAAGGAAGAATCATGATGTGTGTGTATGGGCAGTACAGTTGAGATTGATAACGCCATGCTTCTACATAATTCTATGAGAGGCAAGATTTGCACTAATGGTGGTTGGACAGGATATTATGTTGGCTTCTAGTACTATGGACAACCATTAGGAAAATAACAAGGTAGAAAGTATTAATTATTGAATCTTTGATGTAACTCAGGTATAAAAAATAAGATACACAAACAGCTATACTCTCTGAACTTACTGATAGAGACACAGTATAATAATGTCTGTAAGTATAATATCATGTATGCACCTTCTATGATACCAAAACATTATGAAAACAGTTTGCAATGTATTAATTTATCAAATCCATCTTGTCCAGGTATCTTAAAACTGTCTCACTGATATTTGTACTTCAATAAAACAAAAATAAAAAATAAAAAAAAAGTAAAAATGAATCAAAGATTTAACAATTAAAACAGAAACACTACATCTACTGGAGCTCCAGAGAAAGTAGGTAGAAATCTTAAAGACAAAGGGTAAAGTTTCTGCATATCAAAAGAAACCGGAAACATAGTAAAAATGAATCTAACAAATTGGGCAAATAGTTTATCTAAATGTCCCTCAGACAAAGGACTTACATCTAGAACATATAAAGAATTAAAAAAAAAAAAAAATCAGGCCTCCAAATTTCAAAGACCAACAAATAGGCATCTGAGATGAATATATACTTCTCAGGTGAAGAAATACAAATGGAAACTTAAGATATATGAAAAAATGGTCAACATCATTGGTCATTCAAGAAATGCAAACTAAAACATCTCACCCACTAAAGAATGGCTATCATCAAGAAGTCAACCAATAATAAATGCAGGATAGTCTGTGGGGAAAAGGAGTACTTCCACTGTTGGTAGGAGTAGACTGGTACAACCAGTATGGAAATCAGTGTGGAGATTATTCAAAAAACTAGGATTGAAGGTCCCATTCCAGCCAGTTATTCCCTTCCTGGGTATTTTTCCAGAAGAACTGAAACATACCACAGTGATATATGTGCTGTTTATAGCAGCATAATCTGTCACAGCAAAATCTTGGAAATAACATAAATGCCCATCAACTGAGGAATAGATTTTTAAAAAGATGTAGTATTTTTACACAATGGAGTATTATTCTGCTATAACAAAAGATAAACTTGAGGATATGTGGGTAAATAAACGCAACTTAAGACCATATTCATAAGTACCATAAATCAAATCCACACGTATAAACACTGTATTCTTGCTAACATAAGAACCTAAAAGAATTTAAAAAATCTGAAAGGTACAATAGACACTGGGATTAGGAAAAGGACAAAAGACAGAAAAAAGATATATTTATGTATATATAGAAGATAGCTTGGAGAATTATACTGCTGACTTCTGCTGATCTATTGAAAGAAACAGTTAATGCTTATTTTTTTTTTTTGTCCTTGTTAATGTCATAACTTTTTTGGCCAAATTTGCATGCTTATATCTGGTAATCTGAACAACTCATTTGAAAACAACAATGTACATTATAACAACCATTGTTGAATTCCTACTGTTTTACTTAGTGAAATTCTATGTCTTTTTTAAAACTATTTTTACTCTCTTTAGAAAATAAAAAAGCAGAAGAACAAAAAGGTCACACTATTTAACATAACCATTGAATCAATGACTGCAAACCAGATATGATCATCCTTTCTGGTTTACAGGCCTTAGACCTTATCAATAGGATAATTTCAGTATAATTGACACTACATTATGGGGGACAGGAAGTAATTATAAACCATACTGTAAAACTACTGCAAAATAGTGTCACTCAACCTCCTCTAAAATTACAGTTGTAATAAAGTTTCAGTTTAAGTGATTTTTAAGTCATAGGTGGAGCTTTCCTAATCTGAAAATTGGAAATGCTCATTAATCTGAAAATTTTTGAACAGTGACACAATGCCACAAGTGGAAAATTCCATCCCTGACCTTATGTGATTTTGGGTAAGGAATATTCAACTTGTATATGGATATAAAATTTATGTTAGCCATCTAACACAACAAGGGTAGAAATGACAGAGGATACAACCTATACAATCACAGTTAATGACAAACTGAAGATCAAACAAAACTTTTCCTGAAGCACATTATATACCTACTTCTTAGTTACATGAGGCAATAAATCCTGTCCATTATTTAAGCGAGTTTAAGAGGACTTCTGTTATCTACAATAAAAATATAACACCTAAATAATTTTTAAAATGTGGTTAAGTGAATATAATAATATGGACATTATGATCTAGTTAATGTATGAAACATGATTCCCAAAGATGATCACAGAGAAGTATCACTTTGAGAATTTTACAGATATATAGATTAAGAGAATCTACTCCTGACCTACTGCACTCCAAATATCTGGATATGGGGATTGAAATAATATGCTTTGAAAAATACACAGGGTATGATTCTGATAAAACTATCATATTGACCTATGCTTGAAAGGCACTGGTTTCAATTAGCTTTGAAAATTAACAATTTTAAAGTATTAATTCAAAATTCTATTTATATACTATCCTGTTTCCTAAAAATCTCAAATTATTATTTTCCCAGTTTAATCAATTCTAGATTTGAGGACACTTTTACATGTTAAAAAAAAGGTTGACAATGGAATATTATTTAGCTATAAAGAAAGATAAACTCAATCGAGTCTTTTATAGGTAAATGGATGCAACTTGACCATACTCATAAGTGAAATAAATCAGACTTGAATGTGTAAACATCATATTGTCTCCATAGTGTAAGAAATTTAAAAAGTAAATAAACTCCAAAATGTACTACTTCAAAAGGGAAAGAAACAACTCAAAAGGAAAGAACAACTAGGATGAAGGAAAGGAGAAAAGAAAGAAGGGGAAAAAATAACGGTGGTACTAATTCCTACCAATTTATTGAAAGAAACAATGCTTAATTTTTTGATCAATTTTGTATGCTTTTATCTGGTAATCTTAGCAACTACTTTGAAGATAACAATATGCAATAGAACAATAATTAATTTCCTATTATTTTGTTTTGAAATTCTGTATCATTTTTAAGGTTTAAAAAATTTTATTCTCTTTAAAATAAAAAAAATGAGATGAATATTTCCTTCTACTAGGATCACCATGGTAAAATGATAAAAAAACAAAATTTAAACATATTTAAAAATCTCTACTTTTTCAAGAAAATATATTTTGAAACAAAAATAGAAAATTTTCAGGAGTCTTTAATGTCTTTCAATTCTATCAGTTTCACTTCACAATATTTCCATGTTGTTTGAGCTTGTCAGTTCCCTGTGTACAGATATTAGCTCAATTTGAACTAAAATCCCTTTGTAGGTTAACCCAGCTCTCAAACAGAATGTTATTTTAAAGTTTGGTAATATAGGGAAGACACTATTAGTACAAAATACTTAGGATCTGAGAAAATTATATGCCAATGCCTCTCATAACTAAAAACTAAGATAATGCTTTAAAGAATGAGGGGTGAGAAGATAGCTCAGTGAATAAGTGCTTGCCTGGCAAGCACAAGGTCCTGAGTTCAATCCCTGGTACTGCAAAAAAGAAAAGGAAAAAAACTCCAAAGATACAGGGACCAGCAAAACAATTATCTTTTCTTTGGAGGGGGGATAATAGAGATCTAACTCAGGATTTGGTGCTTGCCAGGCAGGTGATTCAGCAAAAATAATCTTTAAACCTCTAAAAAGTATCAATATTTGTGAAGACATATGAATATAAATGAGCAAAATATTCCAGCTGTATAATTTATTGGGTAATGGGCTGACATACTACAAAAGCTATGGTTTATAATTCCACACACGAATTATGTGTGGAGGAATATTTTGCTAAGAGCAGTGAGTCTGGCTTTCATCCTTGGGCTGTTTATTAATAAACCTTTGCATTACACATTCAATTACTTTATCTCCACACCCATGAAAAGCTGTAATTAGAGAAATCATGAGGAAGAGATAATGCCCATAATATGAGGAAGACAATGTGCCCAGGAAGAGAATGTGTTGTTGCAGTTTATTGAAAAATCAATAAACACTGTGGATCACAAGAAAACATAAGATGAGTATGTACTATGTAATGTGTATAAGATAGTATATAAGATAGAGTAGAAAGTAGGTATTTTATTCAGAGGTATACTTACCTACATCTACTGCAATCCAACATATCATTTAAAAATTAAATGATTCTTGCAGATTAAAGAGAAATGAGAAAAGCTTTCTGTGTAGTTCTTTTTTTTTTTTCACTTTTTTTTTTTTTCTGTGTAGTTCTAAACAACATACTCATCTTGTTTTTTGCAATGTGACAGTGCAGCAAAACCAAGATGATTATGACATTAAGGTGATTTGAAGAAGAGTTAAAAAGTGGGGGTTAGTAGTACATAATACAAAAACATGAGGTTTAAGAAAGGACAGAACCTGAGGCTTATTTAAATGCACAAATTTAGCCAGGATAATTTTTTGAAAAGAATCATAATAAGCCCAAGAGGCCATTGTTGTTTGTTTCTTTATGCTTTCAATGCTGGTTGTAATGTACCCTACTAGCCACAGGAAGGACACTTCCTTAGACAGAAAGATAGTTCATTTTAAAAGCTGTGTTTTTAAAATTATAGGCTTTTAAATTCTATACAATCAGAAAATGTGCCTAGAAGTTTTTGGTTTTATTGAAAATTTAACCAGTTAATGTATCAGGTACAACAGCTAAGGTAGAAAAATGCTCTTCACTCAAGAGGTAAATATAAAACATCTAGTCTTCTATTTACATCTTATTAAATTTTTATCCATCTTTTTTAGTTTTCAAATCTATAGAACACTTGAAATAACCACGCAAAGTACAAGGACAAGTATACATACACCCTACAGCTATATTCTGTATTCACCAATTATAATCATTAAATTATTTATTTTTGGCAGAACCAGGAATTGAACTCAGGCCCTTGCACTTGCCAGTGAAGAGCTTATTCCACCAAGCCATCTCCTTGGCCCTCACCAATTATTATTTTGCCACACTGTCTTTTATCCTTTATCTACATGTATGTGCACATCTTTCCTAAACTATCTGAACACAAACTGCAGATATAAGACAATTTATCTGTATACTTCAGCAGATGTTTTCTAAGAATAAGGAACTGTTCTAAATAACGAAGTGTCATTATAACACCTAAGTGTAAGAACAATTTCATAATATCACTGAATATATAGTTCCTATTCAAGTTTACCCCAAAGGACTCAAAAATGTTTTATTACTCTCTAGATTCAAACCCAGGCTCATACTTAATACTGGATAAAATTACATTAGCCTGTTTTATTTTATTTATTTTGGTATTTAGTACAGGGTCTACAGGGTTTCACTCCGAAGATCAGACTTATAGACCTCTCCTGTTTTCAGTCCCCCAACTGCTGGGATTACAGGCGCATACCACCATGCCCAGTCTCAATCACTGTCTCAGCATGCCCAACCATTGTGGAAAATCAGTGTGGAGATTCCTCTACAAACTAGGATCACAGGTCTCACTCAACCCAGCTACTCCTCTTCTGGTATTTTTCTAGAAGAACTGAAAACATCATATCATAGCAATATATGTGTACCCATGTATATAGCGGCACAATTTGTTGTCATAGCAAAATTTTGGAAATAACCCAAATGTCCATCAACTGAGGAATGGATAAAAAACATGTGATATTTTTATACAATGGAGTATTAGCTATAAAAAAAGATAGACTGAGGGATAATATAGGTAAATGGATATAACTTGAGACCATACTCATAAGTGAAATAAATGAGACCCATATGTGCAAACATCATATTGTCTCCCCAGTGAAAGAAACTGAAAGTGTAGATAAAATCCAAAAGGTATACTAGG
>PVKA01009565.1:0-49746 GCA_004027165.1 Ctenomys sociabilis | reverse complement strand
TGCAGCTAAGAGCACAGCTCAGTAGTAGTATGCTTAGAGCATGTAAGACCCCAATTAAAAAAAAAAAAAACAGAAAGAACACTATCTACTATTACTTTAATTACACATAAATGCCTCTATCATGATAAAGAACTTTGTAGTTAGTATTACTTTTTATACATACATGTCTGTATATCGTGATACTATCAATTCTATTATCAAATGATAAGAAGATACAGACTTTATTTTCACCAAAAGGCCGGAATTGGCCTATCATTTTTATCAGTTGTGTTCTAAGAAATATTCTACAGAATAAGCAGATGATTTTAAATTTTGGGGAAAGCACAGATTTAGTACAAGATACCCCAATGAAAGAGAGGCCATGCTATAAAAGCAAGTATCTGCTACATGACTTGCTTCCTTATTTGGTATTGGATTTAATCAATTTTACCTGATCAATGATGCTTGTAATCTTATTGGCTGACCATAGTTTTGTCCCACCTCATGCCCACTTAAGTGAGTTCTTATGTCTTCTCTACTATCTTAAACCTGCCTCACCACATGGTTTTCCTCAGCTTCCTGGGGACAACCCACTCAAGGGCCCCTCCTGTCCTTCTCTTGGACAGAAGCTTTCTTTCCCTCAATAAATATATTATCCTCATAAAAAAAAAAAAAAGAGCATCAACTAAGCACTCATTAAGTTTTATCCTGCTAAGTGAATTAGTGATCATGTGTATGGAAATTTCTATAAATGAAGAAAATGTGATTCATCTTCTGGAGAATGGAATTAGACTTCGCTACCCTGATACTCCATTCATAGAGGTAATCTCAGTGAAAGACTCAATTTCTTATTTGGTTTGGGGCTTTTTTATTTCTTGGTCATGTGTGTAATGGTACTGTAGAGTGCTGCATGTGTGAAGATAGGACCTTGTGAATGCTAGGCAACCACTCTGCCACTGAGATACAAAAAGCCCATACTTTTTTTTTTTTACTGAGACAAGGTCTTATTAAATTCCTCAGGCTGGTCTCAAACTTGCCATCTCCTTGCTCAGCCTCCAAAGTAGCTAGGCTTACAGGTATGTGCCACCACATTCATGCTCCCCATCCTGTAGAACTGATGTCCAAGCAGGTGATCAGGTGCCATATAAAGTAGCTTTTGCATTGTCCTCAACTCTGGCAATAGTTTAACTCAGATAAGACTTTCTTCTTTTTATATATTAGGTACAGGGTCTTACTATGCAGCCTGGACTCCTAGTGATCCTCCTGTTTCAGCCTCCTCAGTACACCACTTGCATGTGGTGGCCAGCTAGGTGTGGGGCCAGCATGGCATGTGGAGTAAGGTATCAAACACAAACCTGGGTCTTTGTGCTTAGGCATTTAGACAGCTGAGCTACCTCCACAGCCCCAGATAAGACTCTTGAAGAATTACTTCCAAAATGCTTTTCTGAATCTATGCAACCATCACCTTTCTGTCATTTAGTACCTCCCACTATCATTTCTCTAGATCTTTCAACTTCATAATTATCATTTTTATGACTAATAGTCTAATTACTTCCTTACTCTAAATTATCACCAGATGCTTCTTTTAAGCTACTTTTTCAGATTTAAAAAGTTTTATTGGCAAAGCCTCTTTACCTGTGTTTGACCTCACAGAGAGCTGGAACGAAGCACAGCCCAGCTTCACCAAGTTCAGGGAATTAAAATAGATTTAGTGGCTAATTCACTTATCTAGTAACACATAACCAAGAAAAAGGCAGATGTTGAAGGTAGGTTTCACTTTTTTTTTTTGGTACTGGGAATCGACTTGGAACCTTGTACTTGCCAGGCATGTGTTGTGCTGAGCTATCTCCCTGGCACCAAGTGCCATTACATACTACTTTAATATAAGCAACATTTTTTATTTGAGACACAGTAAGGTATGTACTAGAACTGCTAATTCTAAAAAGCTGTCATGCATGTTACTCATATGTTTTTCTCCTGGGCACTCTATAAGTTAAGGATGTTCTTTTAATTTGAATCTTAATTTCAGAGAACTCTTCTTACTTACATCTTTGAGTATATATTTTCAGCATTTTTTTAATAGCTATTAACCCTTTGTGTTATATATGTCATTCATTTCTATTAGCTAAGAGAAGCTTTGTTGCTATTACTCTGCATTTACTATTACTTTCAGCTTCCCTCTTATTAAATAGACTTGTGTGTGTGTGTGTGTGTGTGTGTGTGTGTGTGTGTGTGTGATTTCTGTGATGATATACTTGGCTTCAATACTTTTTTAAGAAATCTTCATTTTGGCCGGGTGTGGTGGCGCATGCCTGTAACCCTAGCACTCAGGAGGCTGAGGCAGGAGGATTGTTGTGAGTTCGAGACTAGCCTGAGCTACAAAGTGAGCTTAAGGCCACCCTGAACTGCATAGTTAGACCCTGTCTCAAAAAGACAAAAAAAAAAAAAAAAGAAATCTTCATTTTCTCATATTATTTAATCATCATTTGATCTTTTAATTTTAGTGAATTTATGTTGTTTTATAATGTGAAGCCATTGTAATTCCTCTTACTCTTGAATTACTTTGTTTTTCCCTGGAATTTCTATACTTGCTATAATGACATAAAGCAGGTTGCCACTTTATTTCCTTTTCATAATGTTTATGGTTAGGTAACTGTTCATACATTCCAAATGTTCTAATAGTATGGCTGATATTAAATCTCCACTGTTCTAGAGATTTAGTTTCTTTGCCTTCTGGATATAAGCTTATTTTCACTTTTCTATAGAGAAGGAAACAGCACAGGGAAAGAAAGAACCTGATTAAGCAAGAGTTCTGCTAACTCTTCTGAAATTTTAAGCATCTTGAATCATTTAATCAGGGGACAACATCCACAAATCTAAGTTTTAGAGTTCAGATAGTTTCTCAGAGACAGGGTGTTGCTCTAGCTTCATTTTAGTTAGGAGATAAAGGTATTCAGAGCTGGGCATGGTGGTATAGGCTTGTAATCCCAGGATTCAGTGAGGCTGAGGCAAGGAATGCACATTCAAATCCAGTCTAAGAAATTTAGTAAGACCCTATCTCAAAATAAAAAATGTTAAAAAATGGGCTGAGGATATATATATAGCACAGTATGGGACCAGGTTTAATCCCCAGTGTATGCATGTGTGTGATGGCGGGGATTCATTTTTCTCAGCTCTCTCACTGGTTTGTTCCTGACAAGCTTCTACTATGCTTTAGTCAGAAAATTGCATACTTATTTTCCTTCTCTCCACTGAGTTGTCTTAAGGTTTTTCTCACCTACAAAGTGTGGAGTAAAAAAGGATAAAATACATAGGAGTTTAGAAAACAAGCCTTGCTAGGATTCTGCTCTAGTATTGCTTTTTTGTTAGTGGTTTATCTTTTAAACTTTATTGCACTGTTATATTTCTTTTCCTCTTAGGGTTTCAGTGAAAAGATTTACACTTTTTAAAAAGACTATCATATTGTTAGACAGTACAGGTACTTCCGGGATCAGATTCAATCTCTTTCTGAAGTAATATTTATTTAAATAAATGAATTTTTACATAAAGTACAGATGTTCTTCAACTTATATGGGTATGTCTCAACAAATTCATTGCAAGTTGAAAATATAATTAAGTAAAAATGTGTTTAACATACTTACCCTAGCAAAATCATAGCTTAGTAACATAGTACACGACAGAATACTGTTTGTTCATCTTTGTGATTGCATGGCTGACTGGCATCCTGACTACTGCCCACCACTGCCAGGAAGTCTTATTCCACGGAACACTAGCTCAAGATCAAAATTTGAAGTCTGGTTTCTACTACATGCATATCTTTCACACCATCATAAACATGAATGTTTTTTAGTCAGAGGATTCTTTATATTTAGAACTGGTACCTGTTCTATGGCATGAAATGTCACTTGCTTATACATAATTGTCTTCTCCTTTCTAAAATTCATTTAGCAATTACTGTTTGAGTACCTGCTATGTGCCAGATACTATGCACACAGTTGTATATACAGTTCTAATATGTGTATGTGAGAAAATTAAGGTTAATTTTTAAAGTGAATATAATTTCAGATACTGGTGAGGGCCATGAAGAATACAAGACATGATGATTGTAGCAGTGTAATTGAGTAGTCTATTTACAAAGGTTATCAGGAAAAATCTCCAAAATTTAAGTAAAAATAAAAAGCAGCAGCCATGAGAAGATCATAGAGTTCAGTACTGCAAATAAAGGAAAGACCAAGAGCAAACACCTAATACAGCAAGTGAAAGAGACATAACACAGCAAAGAAGGTCAGTGTTGCTAGAATTAACCTGCAAAACAGAATGTGATTTTTAGATACACTAGAGAAGTAGGCAGGAGCCAGACAGTATAGGAACTTTAAGGCCAGAGAAAGTGCAACTTTTGCTAGGTTTACCAAGTTTCCTTTGTTTATTTTTTTCCCTGTAATTATTTAGAAATTCTAATTGTTATTTTTTTCTAACAATTATAACCTCAAAAGTTGTTTAAATACAAGCACATTTAGAAAATTAAAGTGATAATCACTTAATTCATATAAGTGAGCTCCTCCTGCTCTCTATTCTTTTTGCACCAAGTCCTTTATTCTCACCAGATGGAATATTTCAACAGCTTTGAGGGGGATCACTATAGACATTTAAGTGTGCATTAATATAAACATATGCATTAATACACATATATACAATAAAAATTCAGTTTGTATGTATTAAACACATATGCATATATATTTACTATATACTCATACACAGTCCTATATAATTTTAGCATGTATACATTAAAATACAATCTATACTTTCTTCATAATTCTGTTTTTTTTTCACTTAGTTTGTCTTTTTTTTTGGTACCAGAGATCGAACTCAGGTCCTTGCACTAGTCCGGCAGGCACTTATGCCACTGAGCTGTATCTTTGGCCCTTTGCTTAATACGTCTTACAGGTCTCTCCTTATTTTAAAAGATGTGTAACATCCCTATGGTATGCAAACATCATGGCTCATACATTCTCTCTTACTATTCTTTTTGCACCAAGCCCTTTATTCTCACCAGATAGAATATTTTAACAGACAATGAACAGTTATCAATTCTTTTTTATTATTATTTTTTAATGTATTTGATTGTTGCAGGGTCTCCTATGCAGCTCAGACTTGCAGTGATCCTCCTGCTTTCAGTCTACCCAGCGCTGGGATTACAGGGACCACTACACCTAGATTCTGGCTGGCTCAGCTAGCCCTGGGAACAGGGCTGGCATGGTGCCAGGTATCAAACTGTGTTCCCTGTGCCTTGCCTAGGCTTACCTAAGCAGGCATTTTAGTCTGCTGAGCTATTTCGCCAGCCCCAGTTATCAATTAAAAAAAAAAAAATACCATACATAGGTTTAATTTCCAGAACCAAAATAAAAACAAAAAAGCAAAACAAACTGGATATTGTAGACCATGCCTGTAATTCTAGCACTCAGAAGGAAAAGCTGAGGCACATGGATTACTATAAATTAGAGATTAGCCTGGGCTACAAAAATGATTTCAAGGCCAGCTTGAACTACAATGCCAACACCCTGTATCAAAACAAAACAAAAACAAATATAAAATGTTCTATCAAAAATAATGTAGGACTGATGCGTCCATTTTACAAGGTTTCATAAAGAACACAAAAGGAATCTAAAATACAAAGAAGAAAAATAAAACAGGAACTAAATAAAGCAGATAAAAAGGTGCCTTATTTAAATTTGCAATTGCTTACTAATATCTGGCTGTTCTTAGAAGTATGTACTGACTACGAGTGGTACTACTGGGCTGTTTTTTATAAATTTTATTTAGGTATCTAATTAGCTGAAATTTAGAATTCATTACCAATTTTACATACATATTAACTTTGGAATATGAAATAACTGCCAGTCATGGTGGCATGCATTTGTAATCCCAATACTTGCGAGGCTAAGGGAGGAGGACTGCTGAGAATTTAAGACCAGCCTGAGCTGCATAGTGAGTTCAAAGCTGGCCTGAACTACATATGAGACTTTGACTCAAAAACAAAAAGAAAATAATTACTTAATATGCTTTAACATTTTAATCCTAGTAATTAAAGTTAAAAATACCACAAATAGATGTGATACCTATAAAGGAAACAACAGAAACAATTAGTAATCTCCCTATGCTCTTCTCATAGAGATTTCAAAATAAATCTAAGGTTATACATAGGATGTGGGTTTTTCTCTGGGAGTAGTATTACAGAAGGTTTGTGGTATTAGAAGGGTCATGACACAATGCAGGTTGCTTAGTCTCAAATTTAAGTGTGAAGTTTACATTTAAAAATATTTTATGTTATACCCACAGATGAAAACTAACAAGAGAGATGACGATATAGAAAAAGTCAAGTTTTCACTTCTAAAAATTAAACCATTTTAGAGGCAATGTAAAAAAGCAACCTCTTTACTGTTTAAAAGGTTAAATAACACTTTTTCAAGGCTACGTTATGAAACCTGGTTTAACGGTCACAGAGGCCAAGATGCTAACTTGCAGCACAGGAACAATTTTTAAGCTCTATTTTGTTATTTTCAATTCATGTACTAAAGCAAAATCTCTTAAGCAGATTAAAACTGCACATGAAATTACTATAAATGAAAACCCAATGAATGAGTAAAACCCTGACAGTTGATAAGTAATCATCACAGTTAATCAATATACCGTAATGAAACACCAGTAGCAACCACTAAGCTTTTGTAAGTCATTACTGATTTGTACTTAGCCTCAGAAAAATTAATCAAAACGATAAATGTGGTATGTGGTAGCCTCTCCATGACTTCAAGATAAGTCATCTACAACATCTAAAAACAAGACATACTCATATCATGTACTACTGATAAGTTTTGAAAATAGCTTCCTGTAATTTAAAGCCCTTTAAATTAATTACTAATTAAAATCCTATTTTCTTAGCTTTTTTCCTATACTATCACTTTTTCTTTTTTTTTTTTTTTTTTTTTTTTTTTTTTGAGACAGGGTCTCGCTATGCTGTTCAGGCTGGCTTTAAGCTCGCTTTGTAGCTCAGGCTGGTCTCGAACTCACAACAATCCTCCTGCCTCAGCCTCCCAAGTGCTGGGATTACAGGCATGCGCCACCACGCCCGGCTCACTATCACTTTTTCTGTACTAAGATTTTAACCAAGGGCATGACATTACATTACATTTAGATTGTTATGTTCTTTAGGTTTCTTTTAGCATGATGGATTTTCACTGTCTGTTTTTCATGACCTTAAATGCTTTGAGATGTACTCTGCAGGTATTTTATAAGATTTCCACAATGAAATTTGTAATTCAAACTAAGGTGTGAATGTTCTTTTTAGTAACCAGAAAACTTAAAAGTACATATAAGAATCTTGAAAAAATAACATGTTCTGAAAAGCATATAAGGAATGAAAAAAAGAAAATCACAGATTTTTCTACCATTTTTCAATGCTAAGATTCAATTTTACTTTGGAAAAAAAAAAAAAAAAAAACAATGTCTTAAAGTGATGCTTTAGGGCTAGGGAGATAGCTTGGTGATCTAAGCACCTGCTTGGAAAGCCCAAGGATCCAGATTTGATTCCCAGGAACTGTGTGCTGTGCTAGCCACTGAAACTGGCCATGGCAGCAGACACCTGTAATTGCAGAGCTGGGGATGCTGAGAGAGGAGGATCACTACAAGTCCAAGCTATACAGTGAGACGCTGCACCAAATACACAAATAAATTAAAAGATTAAGCATAAAATTAAATAAAGTGATGCTTTACAGGACCAGCAAAATGCACACAGGAAAAGATTAGCAATTACAGCTAGAAAATGTTCCTTATAAATTATAGTTTACCTGAGAATGAATCAATTTTGTGACCAATATCTGATGTTTTATATAACTGCATGAGTTCCTAAAAGTCATGAAATCATATAAACTTTTTATTAGACACTAAATTTCAGATTTACAGAAAAATTAGGGTCCCAATAAACCCAGTATTTATTTTCAATTATTAACATCTTACATTAGTATGCTTTCCGGGGCAGGGGAGCTAGCTCAGCAGAGTTAAGACTTGCCTGGCAAGTGCAGAGTCCTGAGTTCAATCCCTAGGTATGCTTTCCTATAATTAATGAACCAATATTACATTATTACTAATTAAAATCCTATTTTCTTAGCTTTTTTCCTACCCTATCACTTTTTCTGTACTAAGATTCTATCCAAGGACTACATTACATTTAGATGTTAGGTTCCTTTTAGCGTGACAGATTTTCTGTTTTTCACAACCTTCACTGCTTTGAGTGCACTTTGCAGGTATTTTATACAATTTCCACATTAAAATTTGTGTAATATCCTTCTTGTGGTAAGATCAAGGTTATAGGTTACTGGGAAGAAGACAACAGAGGTGAAGAGCCACTTTCATCACAACACATCAAAGATACATACTATGACTATGGATGCTGACCTTGATCTCCTGGCTTGATTACACCTGACAGTGTTTGTCAGGTCTCTACTCCAAGGTTGAGCTCCTGCCTCTGTACCTTCTTCCATACAGTCCCTTTTGGAGGAAAGTCACCATATGTAGTACACAGTTAAGCAGAAATTCATATTCTCTTAAGGATGGGGTCTAAAAACTACCATCTGGAATTATACATATTTGTCTGTTCTCCCAATTTATTATTCAATTTTATACCCATATGGACTCACACATACTTATTTTAGACTGTGGGCTAAAATCCATTATTACTTTAAATATTTTCCCCCCTCATATTTTTCTATCTTTGGCTACTAGATAATCTTTCAGCAGCCTCTGTCCCTTTAACTTATTCCTAGCATATGGGGGTTTTGTTTTTTGGTTCCTTTGAATACTTCCTTACTTTATGGGACTATAAGAGGTCACTGGCTTATCCTCATATTTCCTACCCCAGCCCTAGAATTATCCACTTCTCTGAGGAATTCAGGTTCCATTTAGTGAAGAATGGCAAAATCAAAACCTGAACGTTATGCTCAGCTTGATGGTACATACCCATAACCCCAGCACTAAGGAGGCCAAGGCGGGAGCACAGCCATGAATTTGAGGCCTACCTTAATTACCTAGTGAGACCTTGTCTCAAAAAATCAAGAACAGGCTCTCACAGCCACTGCAGTAGATTGAGCTCCATAGAGACAGTGCGGGGGCAAGAGCTGGATGGGTACTGGGAGACTCTACCTTGCTGAGGAAAACAAGTAAACATGGGCAAAGGAGATGCTAAGAAGCTGAAAGGCAAGATGTGATCATATGTATTCTTTGTGCAAACTTGCCAAGAGGAGCACAAGAAGAACCCAGACGCTTCCATTCACTTCTCAGTTTTCAAAGAAGTGTTCAGAGAGGTGGAATACCATGTCTGCTAAAGAAAAGGAAAATTTGAAGACATGGAAAAAACAGACAAGGCTCATTATGAAAGAGAAATGAAAACTTATATTCCTCCTAAAGGAGAAAGGAAAAAGAAGTTCAAGGATCCCAATGCACCCAAAAGGCCTCCTTTGGCCTTCTTGTTCTGTTCTGAGTATTGCCCAAAAATCAAGGAGAACATTCTGGCCTCTCAATTGGTGATGTTGCAAAGAAACCTGGAGAAATGTGGAATAATACTGCAGTGGATGACAAGCACTCATACAAGAAGCAGGCTGCTCAGCTGAAGGAAAAGCATGAAAAGAACATCACTGCCACCAGGCTAAAGGAAAACCTGATGCAGCAAAAAAGGGAGTAGTCAAGGCTGAAAAAAGCAAGAAGAAGAAGGAAGAGAAAGAGGAGGAAAACGATGAAGAGGAGGAAGAAGGTGAAGATGACAAGGAGGATGAAGAAGAGAATAATGATGGAAGTGTTGGTTCTAGCAGTTTTTCTTGTCTATAAAGCATTTAACCCCCTGCATACAACTCCTTTTAAAGAAAAGAAAAAATGAAATGTAAGGCTGTGTAAGATTTGCTTTTAAACTGTACAGTGTTTTTTGTTTGTTTGTTTGTTCAGTTAACACACTACCAAATGTGTCTTTATATAGCCCTGTCCTGGTGGGATTTTCAATAGCCACTAACCTTGCCTGGTACAATATGGGGGCTGTAAATTGGCATGGAAATTTAAAGCAGGTTCCTATTGGTACATAGCACAAATTAGTTATATATGGGGATGGTAGGTTCTCCTCTTCAGCTGTCTCTGCTGCAGGTTATACAAAATAACTGTTGTTCTGTTAACTGAATACCACTCTGCTATCCTAAAAAAACAAAAGCTGCAACTTTTTTTTACAAAAAAAGTTTTGTTGACTTTCTGAATGCTTCTAAGTAAATACAATTTTTTTATTAGTAAAAAAAAAAAATCAAAAACAATAAACAAGCATGCAAACAAAGTCCAAAATTATCAAAAGCCACAATGAAATGTTTGGTATACATAAATTAGTTTGTAATAGCATCAACCTTCCTTAATTATGTTTTTTTTGGGTACTAAAATCAAACTTAGGACCTTGTACTTGTGCTGCTGAACTACTTTTCCAGATGCCTTCATTAATTCTTTATTATTTTAATTTTAAAGACAATAGAAAAATAATAGATAAAACATTAGAAATGATACACAATTTCAAAAAAAATAAAAAGGTATTTAACAATGGTTGTTATGTTTCACATTGTTGTTTTTAATGTAGTTGCTCAGATTATGAGTTACAAAGATGTAAAACTGGTCAAAGTATAAATTTTAAGCATTAACTGTTCTGTTCAAAAACAAATGATAGAAATTAGTAGTAGTACAATTATTTTTAGCTATCCTGTGTATGTACATACATGATTTTTCCCCTTCCTCTTATCCATTCATCAGTTCTTCATTGAGAGCTGGTTTTGGGAGAACTTCATGATATCCTTCTTAAAGCAAAATGTAAAATATCTTTAGCTATTTCAACTATATAATGAAACTATATACCAAAGAATCATCTCTGAGAACTTCGGGGAAATTTTTTTTAAGCAGACATTCACCATCCCTCATGGCAAAGTAGCAAGTTGAGTAAAATATTCTATCTACCAAACTTCCTTTGTGAAAATCAGTGTGAAGACTAGATGCATTCATAAAATAATTATTTTTCTCAAACTTAAAATTACTTAAAGTAGAAAAAGCTCTCAGAGAAAATTAAATATTTCATATTTAAGTAAGTTTCTCAATACAGAAACTATAAACAACTTACTTGTATAGGGGGAAAATCTTAGGTAACACAAAGAAGTATCTTAGCTAGGACTAGGCATATAAACTATCACCCACTGTGAAACTACTAACAAATCAACTCAGGAAACTGGAAAGTACAAATTGCTTATATAATTTTATGGTAAACTACAACAGTCTCATTGTAATTTCACATATTAAAGAACATAATATTTAAAATAGTAAAGGATTTATCATTATCATTTTCATCTCTGTCAGAAAACACATGCTGATCTGAGTACACTGATTTAAACCTAGCTCCCACATTTTATGTCAGAACAGAATTTTAAGTGGGTGTTTTTAAGCCAACAGTGGTTGGGGTATTGCCCATCTGAGGCATCACTAGAGGTTATCTGCTGGCCAAACTAACGAAAGTAGGTAAATGTTACTGGGTACCAAGAAAAAAACCAAATGTTGGATTTCAATAGATTCATTGTGTTTCAAAACTTTCCATTACTTGTAATAAGACAGAATCTAAAGATGTGCTTGCTTAGCATATCCTTAAATATAGTTTGATAAGCCAGTATGGTCATCATTATAATAAAAACACAAACTCAATTCCACATTAAATATCAGAGGCCTGGGGTCATTTCTCAACTATTTCCCTCAACTGAGCAAAAATGAATTATTTTGTCCTTTGTCCCATTAGCTGGAAAGTAGATATATTTCTATTTATTATCAAGGTAAAAATATTCAAATACTTTTTCTGACTCATGCTCAGTTTCTTTTCTTTTTTTAAGATAGGGTCTTGCTGTGCGGTTCAGGTTGGCCTTGAACTCACTATGTAGCATAGTCTGGCTTAGAACCCATGGTGAGTATCCTGCTTCAGCCTCCCAAGTACTGAGATTAAACTGTTTCCACATTTGCAGTAGGTTAAATGATATCTGACGACTCAACACACAATATCCTCCATTACTTTCCACATTACTTAGATAAAGGCCAAGTTATGAGGCTCTACATAATAGGTCCCACTAACTTCTCAGGCTTCCTTTACTTCCCCTGTGTCACTCCATCCAGAGACTGCTGATACGAGTTTCTTGCTGTTGTTAGATCCTTTGTCTCTACTCCAGTAGAGAATAACTTGTCTAAATCTGCAGCCTCATTTGTTTCAAATCCTTGTTTAATTGTTCTCTTCTAGGGATGGATGTGATTGAAATATTATTTGGATGAATAAATTCTTTTCTAAAAATGTTCTATGAGAAGGAATTTTAAGAGACAAGTAAATGTTCCCTTTAAACAAATCTTTTTTGACCATATTATTAAAATATCGATGTCATCTTACTCTTAACACCATCATCCTTCCTTCCATTTCTTATTCATTCATTGTATTGGTCATTTTTTTCTATTACACACTATATGATGCACCTATTTTGCTCATTTACCTTTTCTTTCTACTAGTAAGTTAAATAAGGAAAGAGAATTGTAAATCTTCCTTAATCATGAAAAGTGCTTCAAATAATGACTGGTGCAATACTAGGTGCTCCATAAATCTTTACTGAATTGAAATTAATACCCCCATTCAAACTAAAAACAATGAACAAAGTCCAAACCAAAAGCCACAACTGAATGTTAGTTATACATAAACTAGTTTTAAATAGAATCAACCTTAACTCTTTTTCTAAAAATAAATATTAGCCTCATCAGTATACAAGTGAACATTTCTTCATCTAACATATTTCTTTTACCTATGATGCATATAAAATATAATTTTCATAATACATTAGAAGCAGGCTTAAATTATGTGAACAACTAATTACAAAGTAATATAATTTATTAAGTGAAGAATTTAAGAGAATTTGATTTCTGAGAAAAAGTTATATTTACAAAAGATTAACAGAGTTTGAAACACAAAAATCTTTCACTAAGTTGACATCTCCCCCTAGTGGAACTTGAAAATGGTCTCCCATATTTTCATGACAAAACAGTAATTTCAATGTAATGCTTTTACAATTGAAAAGAAGTTTTATTTTTAACAAAACATCTCTGATGGATCTTAATCTGTATTAAATAAATGAAGGTAGAATTACTGAGGTATTTACTTAAAACAAACTCACTAATTATTAACCAAATTAATAAGAAGTACTCAGTCCAAAATCCTAAAAAAGGGCTGAAATACCTCAAAAGTTATAGTAAAAGATAAGAAAAACAGAAATTTGCAAAGAGATAACAGTGTACAGAGTTCAGAACACTGAAACAATGTGAAAGCTGCAGGAGCAGAACAACTGGCTGTCTTAAGCATAGTGTCTGTGTGAGGAAATGGGAAGGTAATGATGAGAAATAAAGCTTAGAAATACAAGTTTGTGTAATAACGAATTATAAGTTTGGTAATAACGAAAAGATAAGGATTTCATACTAAGAAGTTTTGATGTGATTTTTGTAGGTAACAGGCAATCAACAGAAACATGTTTCAGGGAGGTATCTGGTAACCGTAGAGAACTGAGGCTACAGAGAAAAGGAAACTGGATGGGAGGAGGTCACTAAATAGTTCAGGTAAGGTGAACCAATAAATGAAGGGACTAGCAGGGAGAACAGAAATGTTATGAGGAAGATGGGGAAAAAGAGAGGGAGAATGGATGAGGCAGAAGAGGAAGATAGGATAAATGCCATGGAAGACTGAAAATTTTTTATTTATTATGTATTTTGGTACTGAGCATGAAACTTGGGTCATTCATTGTCCATGTTAGGAACATCTTCTAACATAAAACTACACTTCTAAAACCCCAAGTTTTCTAAGTGATTACTCCTGCTTCCCTCCTTTTTGTTCTCTTTTTCTTTCTACTCTTTTCTGCTCTGTCTGTCTGTGTTTCTGTACTGGAGGCTGAATCTAGGAATGCTGAGCTATATTACCCAAAAATTTTAAAAGATTTTAATATTTTGGGACATGCACTGAAACTTGCAATCCTCCTGTCTCAGTCTCCCAGTAGATGGGATTACAAGGATACAGGGACTGCAGCTGATAAATGAATTCAGAAAAGTGGCAGGATATAAAAAAAGTCAGTAGCTCTACTATACACAATAATGGACTAGCTAGAAAGAAATCAAGAGAAAAATTACGCTCCCAAAGCTTCAAAAACAAAACAGTAAATCAAAACAAACCTAAAGATTGCTCTAAGGATGTAAAAGACCTCTGCAACAGAAATTTCAGAAGATTGAAGAAAGTAATTAAAGACAACAGAAGATCAAAAGATCTTTCATGTTTTATAGACTGGCAGAATTAATACTGTCAAAAAAGGCAAATGACCAAAAGTTATCTAAAAACTCAATACAAACTTCACCACATCAAACTAAAAAGATACTGTACAGCCCGGAAAACAATTAATGGAGTGAACAAACAGCTTAGAGAAAAGCTAAAGACAAAACTTGCCAGCCACCCTCCCAACTGAGGGTAATACCCAGACTATGTAAAGAATACAAGAAATTTCAAAAAATCAAATAGCTTAATCAATAAATGGGCAATAAGCTGAATAAATACTTCTCAAAAGTAAAGTACAAGTATATGAAAAAAATGCTCTTCACACCTTTAGCCATTAGGAAAAAAGTAAATCAAAAGTACACTGAGATTCCATCTCACCCCAGACAGGATGGCCTTATCAAGAATAAACTAACAGAGGCTGAATCAGAAGGATTACCACAAGTTTGAGGCAAGCCAAGTCTACATAGTGAGTGGAAGGCCAGCCTGAACTACAGTTAAAATATCTTAAAAAAAAAAAAAAGTACAAATATGGGAGAATGGAAGAAAAAAAGGAACCCTTCTACACTCCTATAGAAATGTAATCTAGCATACTCACTATGAAAATCAGTCTGGAGGTTCCTAAAAAATTAAAAATAAAAGCTATTTGATTTAGCTATACATCACTCCCTGGTATTACTTTAAGCAATTAAAATAAGTACACTATAGGAATACTTGCACACCTGTGTTTATTATGGCACAATTCACAATATCCAAGGTATAAAACCAACCTTGATGCTCATCAACAGATAAATGAAGAAAATGTGACATACATTGTGGAGAACCACCTGGGCAAACTCTCCTTGAAAGAAGAGCAATTATCTCCATTTTAGTTATGTTTGACCCAATTTCCAAGTATCAATCAATATGAACAGAGCTGGCTAGGACTTTTCCTTATCCCTCCAATTGGCTGTAAGCAATGCATATCATTCTAGCCAAAGTGCTGGTGGTAGTCTTTGAAGACAGCAGGCATGTTTCCCCAGCAACCCCCACCTATTGCTCTTTAATATGAGCCGGGTTGAGATGGGAAAGTCAATGCTCCACACTGCTGGCCGGGACTGAGCCTCTAGAGAGAGGCTCTCACTTCCTGAGGCTTGAAAGATTACACATCAGAGATGAAGCACTAACCCAAAACATTTGATACTATCTCAACTGTGTAATGCAGATTACTCTCTGCAAATCCTTCTCTCTGCATATTAGAGGTAAATACAGGCCTCCTACCTAGTCCAGCTCAAAATACTCACCTACTTCCTGCCATTCTCAGTCACTCATCCTCAATCCATTCCTCCTTCATGACTGAATAAAAGCCAGGTTCAGCCCTGGGCCAAGGCCTTTGTTCCAGATAGCCATCTCCATGGCTGGAGTTAGAGCCCCTTCATTTCCCATAATTATATATATATATATATATATATATATATATATATGTATATATATATATATATATATATGCCTTAGTGTTTTGTTTTTTTTCTCACTGATGGATTGTACTGGAAGTAGTAGATTAGAATTAACTTAATGGGATTCCAATAACTTATCCATGGGATTACAAATATAAACTTCCTGGACCGAGACGAGAACCATGTAACACATATGATTGATTACATACACACACACACACACACACATATACACACACGACAATAAGTTAGTTCCCAACTCATTCATTCCAAATTAATGTTTGAATACGAAAGTCTTGAGAACTGAACATATTTTTCCCATAAGAAGTAATGGAAAATCACAAAATTATAAATTCATTTTTCCAGGACTTAGACAAATTTTAAAAACAAATGTTTTCTTTAATTCTGTGGTGATTCTCAGTTCTTTTCTTCTTTACTTTACTACTGGTATCACTAACTTTCTTTGGAGCCATGATTATGACATTTTACACAAATAAAGCACATACAGCAATCACAATGATGAATGCTTTAGCACACTACTAATACAAACACTAGATATTGTCTAGGCAAGAGCCACACTTAAGAAGGAAGTGTCAGGGGCCGGGGAGATGGCTCAATGGAATAAGCGCTTCCCTGGCAAGCACAAGGGCCTGATTCAATCCCCAGTTCTGCCAGAAAGAAAAGGAAGGAAGGAAGAAAGGAAGGAAGGAAGGAAAGAAGTGTCATCCCTATGTATCTGTGGCAAGATGTGACACATGACTCACTCTCTGCCTATAAAGGTTTTCTCAAGTTGGATTTTTGGTTCAACTACTGAGCAAAGTTACAAACACTGAGCACGTTTTTTGAACTTTGCTGTTTGTGTAGGAAAGTTCAAGCTTGGAGCTGTTCAACTATATATACAGTTGGGGACATGGATATGATCAAAATATATACAAAAATATGTACAATGAACATCTTCCAAGGGAAAATAGGGGGATATAGCATGTGAGATGATGGAGGAGGGTGAAAATTAATAAAGTAGAGTGTATGTACAAATCTACCAAAGTGAAAACCATTAATCTACATAATAAATAAAGAATGAAAAATATCAGAAGAAGGAGAAAGACAAAGAGGAGGAGGAGGAGGAAAAGGAAGAGAAGGAGAAGGAGAAGGAGAAGGAGAAGGAGAAGGAGAAGGAGAAGGACAAGCAGCAGCAGAAGCAAGACCAACCTTTACCTTCAATCCCACTCCAATCCCTGCACTGTGGATTGAACCCAGGACCTAACCCATAGCAAACAAGCACTCTACCACTGAGCTATGCACCCTCAGACCTTTTTATTTTGAGTCTGGGTCTCACTAAGTTGCCAAGGCTAGCTGTGAACTCATGATCCTCTTACCTCAGCCCCCCAAGTATCTGGAATTACAGGTGTGCACCATCACATCTAGCCAGTCAACATCTTTACTGATGAAGTAAATTTAAATTAAAACCATTATCAAATTATCAACGTATACTCACCAGATTGGCAAAACTTAAGACATGAAATACCATTAAGTGTTGTGGAAGATGTAGAACAAGAAACCCTTCCTTATGCTACTGTAGCAAATCTAAATTATTATATGCACTCAGGAAAATAAAGATTAATATAGTATACTAGATTGCTCATACTCACAGCACTGTTCATAATAGTCCCAAACTGGAAATTTCCAAATATCTACTTGTAGGAGAATAAATGATTACACCATGATATGTTTTTTAAGTGAATTACATACAGCATTAGAAATGATGATTCCTACAGAAATAATATGAAATTGTTCGAAATTGAACAGTAAAAGACACACAGAAGAAAATAGTCAATTTAACTCCACATAAAAGCGAAAAATTAGGAAAACTATGTGCACACAGAAATGACAAAGTTTGAGGAACAGTAAAGGGATAACCTTCATAAAAGGATAAGGAGCTGAGCGTTTCAGACAGACATCTTGGGCATAGGCACTCTTTTCTATTTTGACATTGGTAGTAGTTACATGTAAAAGAATGTACTTTTTTTTTTTACATTTTATTTTTTATTTTATGTGCAATGATTTTAAACATAATGTTGCTCTGTTTTATGAACTTCTTTGTAAACTATGATTAATAAGTTTTGAAAAGGTTTAAAACTATTGGTCAGGGGAAACATAAGTTAAGGTTGGAGATAAATGGCTCTATAAACTATGAGATCCTTCAGTTTGGTTGTTTTGGAAACCTAAAAACTTGTATTGTCAGAAGAACAAAAACATGAAGAGACTGCAAGTAGCAAAGAGGAAAGAAGAGAATAAAAAAACCTGTAGTGTTAAAGTCAGGGGAGAAGAGAAGACAAAGGAGAATGAAACTGTCAATAATGACCTAGGACAGAGGTCCTCAACCCCTGACTGTGACCTGTTAGGAACTGGGCCACACAGTAGGAGGTAAGAAGTGGGTGAGTTGGCAATGCTTCATCTGTTTTCACTGAAGCTCTCTCCATTATTAGCATTACCACCTGACTCTGACCTCCTCTCAACGGTAGCATGAGACTCTCATAGGAGCAGAAAAGACTGGGGACTGCTGATAAAAGTGATAGGCTCACACAGAGTTAATACTGAAAAAAAATAGGAAATAATCTAAGTCATTAAGATTCCAATAACCTCTTCATGAACAACCAACTGCTTCTAACATATTCCTAAATTTCATCATCTCGTATCTATTAAAATAGCTATTATCCAGGCAATGAAAGACAGTTGTTGGAGGGGACATGGAAAAAAGGAAATCCTTGTAAAATGCTGGTGGGTACATAAATTATTACAGCCAAGATGGAAAATATTATGAAACCTCAAAAAATTAACAAGCATATTTGACATATGTTCCATCAATTCTACTACTGATTATATATTTTTTAAAAAGTTAGTATTTTGAAGAAATATATTCACAGTAGACAAGATATGGAACAAACCTAAGTGTCTATCCTAAGTTGATAAAGAAAATGCTTTATGAAAAAAAAAAAGGGAAAATGCATTATGTATACATCACAAAATAGTATTCAACCTTAAAAAAAAAATCCTATCATTTGTAAGTTGGAGAACCTATTAGATGAACTATAATTCATTTCTGAAGGTTTTAAAAAATATATGTATACTTTATAGGCAATATTACCAAAATAACATAAGCTTACAAATTTATAATATGATTACTTTTGATGCAGATCAAATGATAAGGATACAAAAAAGAAAATTTAGGAATTAACTGAAATTTTAAATGGAAATTTAGAGAGAAAAGGAAATTCCAGGTGGGAAAAATATTTTGATGTTATAATAACTGTACTAAGTATGATTCAAACCTCTCCTTGGGGGAAAAATGTATTGTGATTTGGACAAAAAATATAATTAAAAATTTCTACTAAACAACAACAAAGATATCTGTAAAACTTTTGGACTTTAGGAAAATTTAAACTTTAATGCTTTAAAGGACAATCAATAACAAAAAAGAAAAAGGATAAACAATTGAATGGGAGAAAGCATGCCTTAATAATAGTAAGGGGCTGATATTGAGAAAACAGCAGCAAAAAAAACTGTACAACTTACCACCAACAAAACATTCTGACTCAAAAATAGGAAAAGAACATAAGTAGACATTTCTCCAAAGAAGATATATGAATGTCAAGTAAATTTTAAGTGCTCAACATTAGTAATCATTAGAAAAATGCAAATAAAAACCACAATGAGATACCATTTCATATCCATTTAGAGAAAAAATTATTTGATGAAAGGCCCCAGAAAGTTAGCAAATATAAGTGAGAATGTGAAGAAAATGGAACTTTTGTGCACTGCTGACAGAAATAAATGGCATAGCTACTATATAAATTAGTACGACAATTAAATAAAAACTTAAATGAATTGCTGTATGATCTAGGTGCTATAAATACTGAAAAGAAATTAATGCAGGTATTTGTACACTCTTGTTCTTAGCAGCATCATTCCTAATAGCCCAAAAGTGGAAGCAATAAATGAGGATAATCAAAATGTAGCATTCACAGTGGAGTAATATTCAGCCCTAAAAATAGGATATTCAGCTATATGTTGTTAACATGAATATAGCTGAAGGATGTTATACCTAAATGAAACATGTGGATATTATGGACATTATGCCTGTCATAAAAGCACAAATACTATATGATTCAACTTCTACAAGATACCTAGAATATTCAAATATAGACACAAAAAGTACAATGATTAGTGGCAGGGGCAAGAGAGGAACCAAGCAAGAAAGAAGAGAAAATGGGAAGTTAGTTTAATGGATAGAGTTTCAGTTATGAAAGATAAAAGAATTCTGGAGATGGATGGCAGTTTACACAACAGGGTGAATGTACTTAATGTCATGGAATTATACACTATAAAATAGTAAATTTTATGTTGTATATATTTTACAATAATAACAAAATGGACCTGGAAATAAAAACAGAACTATAGTCATAAGGCTGAAGATACAAGTAAGCCACTGTTCACAGGCACAGGAAAGGGAGAACTATATGATATTTAGAGGTACTTTATTCTGTTTGCTTAGTACCTGGATTTCAAGCTCAGCAATGTGTTGCTGTAGTTCAGCCACAGCAGCTATGCTATCTGCTTCTCGGAGTCTCACAGCCATTACTTCTTCCTTGTTCTACAGTGACAAACAAAACAAAATAATAAATTGGGTATGTTTTGAACTAAGATTTTTCCAGATTAGAGAAGTAAAAGTGTGCTAGCATTGGCAGCACACATACTAAAATCAGAAAAACAAAGTAAAATTAATAAGGTGCATTAACCCTAGGTTAATCCAGCAGCATTTATAATGAAATCGTAAAGTAAAAATATCTGTACCAAGTTATTAAAAACAAATTTTAGATGGCTACAGCCAACTGAATCAAATTTTACCTCCAAATTAAATTGTTTAAGGTTTATAAAGAAACTTCGGGATTTTTAGAGTCTTTTGGATTTTCAAACTGGAAATCATAAACTTAAACTATCTTTAATTGAAAATATTAAAATTCAATTGTAGCAAAAAAAGTTAACACTATAAACAATATCCAGACATTCTGCAAAAGTGAAAAATAAAATGAACTTTAATAACTACTAACAATCATAAACTACAATTATATAAAGTTACATGAAAATAGATGAAATATATATAATTCAAGAACTGGCTTCCTTTAAAAATTGAGATTTAGTCCTGTGTTCCAACATAATAAGGTAAAATGTACATATTTACTCAAAATTAGGTCTTAGGATTATAGTACACAGTATTATTAAAATCTGCAAAAGTACTACAATAATGAAATAAATCAATATACAGATTAAACATGGGAAAATGAGATAGCCTCTGTACCACACTTAATAAAGGTATCAATCCTATGTCCATTCTTGAAATTTTCTAATATCGTGAATCTGTATCTATCTGAATAAATTCAGAGGGAAAAATTATTTTCTATCACAAGTTCCACAAATATTTATTTCCCAAAACATTTACTTTGTTAACAGATCTTAAGACACTTAGAAGCAATATTAAATACTAACATGTTACCGAGTGTTTAAAGAAAACTTACATCAATAATGAAAAAAGATTAGTGATCTATTAAAAGTAAATCAGCATAGGCAATTTAGCATAATACAAACAGTATGAAAAATCAAATTAATATATTCTATTTTTAAATTAATCTAATCAAATCATTCAAAATGAACTATGCTTTTGTTAATGCAAATTTTAGTACTGCCTACAGATTTCTGTCCGCATAAAATGTAACAGCCATGCATATTTATTAGGATGTAATTTCATCTGTGGATTTTGGTGACACTGATAAACCATTCAAGCTTCACCCTTGGTTTTTAATGACATTCGAACAGTTGATGGAATTACAGTGCTGCATGTGCCATTGAAAGTCTTTATTTCTCATAGAATACTATGGCTAGCATATGTAGTTAAAGGGCATCATTTCTACTATCTATGAAGTGGATGCTGATTTTATTTTAAAATCTTATAATGTGTGTTTAGGAACCCACTTTAATGTTCATACTACACTCAACTCGTTAAGTTATTGGACACACATACACACACACAAACACAGACACTCTCTCCTTTACTTCATCCCCCAGTTCCTCTCTCTGATCACTGCTAGATGATGATAAATGTTAAGAAAAAAAAATCCTTGATTGCAAACACTTTTGACTTCAAGAAAAAAAAATCCTTGATTGCAAACCCTTTTTTGACTTGATGCTTGCTGAATTAAGTGCTTACACACACACACACACACACACACACACACAAATACACAAAAATTGACAAAAAGAATAATGAAAAATGCATTCATTTTTCCAAACCCACTGACAGGATACATAAACAATTCTTCTTCTTTTTTTTTTTTTTTTTTTTTTTTGGCAGAACCAGGAATTGAACTCAGGCCCTTTTGCTTGCCAGGGAAGCGCTTATTCCGCTGAGCCATCTCCCCGGCCCAATTCTTCTATTTTCTATTCCGCCCAGAAAACACATGTCAGTATTTACTATTCACTAGTAACATGCCAATCAAATCAAGGCAGTCCTCCCTTCTCTAAATTACCTGTTTTTTTTGTTTTATCACTAAAAGCTTTGGTTTTTTAATTCAAAAGAAACATTGCAAAAGGTCATTAAAACACACACACACACACACACACACACACCCAATACAGAAAATTAAAATAACCAAGAATGCACTTGAAAATGAGATTTGTAATACTCATCCACAAGACAAAGCAAGCTGGCTGAAAGTAACTACGGAAACAAGTTCAATAAATGTGGGAAGATTATTTTATTTTGAAAGAAAATGTATGAAGCAGACCTATAAAAGTCATTATTACATTAAAAAAAAAAAAACCACAAACCAGCTATTTGATTATTTACCTTGCATTCAATCTCTGCTTGTTTGCGCTTTGCTTCACTTAGTTGAGTAAGTAGTCCTTTATTCTGGGAAGAAAGATAGTGCACCTTTTCCTGTAGATTGACCACTTCCTGTTCTGCTCTTCGAAGATGATTACTATTGATTTGGTTCTAATAATCAGAAATACAAATATGTATACTATAGATAAAAAGACAAAGATTTCTACAACATTATAGAAATGTTATTAGTTACAGGATTATAATATTCAACAATTAAACACTGAAAAAATAAGATTAAGCTGCTTTAATAATCTAATCTTCCAAAGGAATACATGTGACCAATATCAGAAACTCATAAGCCAATGTATCATTTATAAAAATTATCTATAAGCAGTAAGGATGTCTACATACGACTTAAAGATAACCATTTCTAAAGAAGACAATGGGTTCAAAGTGAGTAGAGAAATGAATTTAATTGTTCTCCAGGTTACTTTGTTTTTTGGGTTTTTTGGCCAGCTCAGCCTGCCTGAGGTTAGGGCTGGCATGGTACATGGTACCGGGGATGGAACCATGGTTCCCTATGCCTGCCTACGCATTCCTAAGCAGGGACCACTGAGCTATCTTACCAGCCCCCAGCTAAAAAAAAGAAAACCATTAACTGATCATAAGTGAGCACTACTAAGAACTGTAAATTCTTTCATGACACAAAATATGTTCTATATACTTGTATATTCCTCCACTATCATAGTCTTCTTTAATGAAACACAAACTGGTTGTGACTTTTAACTCTGTTATTTAGCAGTCATGGTACTAGTTAATACGTCAGATCCTCTATTTCCTCACTTGATAAATGATAAATGTTTATAGAGATACTTCCTATTTCTCATCTGGCTATCTTCAACACTAAATGAGGCTATATATATATATATATATATATATATATATATATATATATGAGGACCAGCAAGATAGCTCAGCATCTAAAGCACCTGCTTAGGCAAGCACAAGGACTTCATATCAGGTCCTGCCCCCAGGGCAGGATGAGCCAGCCACAAAAAAAAAAAAAAAGAAAAAATATATGTATACGAAAGCCCAGTACATAGTAAGATTCAATAATGCTAGGTGCTTACAGTACTATAATTATATGATATGCTAAAAAATATTGATCCTCCATGGAGTAACATGAGGTAGATTTCCCATTCAGGTCTGACCCAGTTTGAATTCCCTCAAACCCAAATTATTTTCTAGTGGACTGATAGAATAGGAACTTGAACAACTAAAAACAAAGGTGAGAGTTTTTCAATCTTGATCAAGTTACTTAATTCCAACAAATTTCAGTACACTAGAAAAGATAGATTTTGTTACTTGCTGTATTGCAAAGATTATATGAGTAAACTGTATGACATTTCATTATAAAAAGTAGGCCTCCAATTTTTGTGAAAAAATGTCTAGAGAATCTCAAAATTAAAGCTCTAAGACTTTTTACTAATTCTTAGCTTCATCTTTGCTTTTTTTTTTTTTTTAACCTATGGGGGCTTTAACCCAGGACCACTTTTATTACTGAGCTATATTGCCAAGCTCTTTTATTTTTTGAGAGAGGGTCTCACTAAAATGTCCATTTTGTCTCACATTTTCAACCCTCCTACTTCAGTCTCCAGAGTAGCTGGGACTACAAATATGTACCAATATGTCTGGCTCTTCATTATATTTTCCTATCCCTCAGAAGAAACATCTTTGTAAGCCCAACCTTTAGGATTTTTTTTTTTTTTTTGACAGGGTCTCACTATGCAGCCCACATTCACAGTGATTCTCCTGCTTCCTGCCTCCCTAGGGCTGGGATTACAGGTGCGCGCCACCACGCCCGGACTCCATCACCAGCTCAGCACATCTGAAGGTGGGGCCGGCGCGGCATGCGGAACCAGCAATTGAACCCTGGCCGCTGTGCTTACCTAAGCAAGCACTTAGTCTGCTGAGCTATACTGCCGGCCCTATTTTTTTTTTTTTTTTTTTTTTTTTTGGCAGAACCAGGGATTGAACTCAGGCCCTTGCACTTGCCAGGGAAGTGCTTATTCTACTGAACTATCTCCCTGGCCCCTTTTTTTCTTATTTTTTAATGAGAAGGAGCCAATGTCTTACACCCCTCCACATGTCCCTTCAATGAATTCTATCCAAAACCACACTTCCTAGCCTGACCTTGCTCAAAATACAAATTTTATAGAAAGTCTTTTTCCCACCTTATTGGAATTATTTTCCTCCTTTTATTAATACCAATTTCTCTCTAATTTTCCATTTACCAGATTTGTGAATCATAATAAACTCTGTTTCTGAAGTTCAAGTCCTTTAGTGACCTGGATAATGCTTTTGTGTTTCACATGTTTGTTCAATCTGATTTATTCATGTATGAGACAGAACCATAACACTGCCCTAAAGTACTGTTTATGTTATTATTTGTACTAAGATAAATTCTGATTATGAAAATAAAAGTTTTCATTATAAAAGCTAGAATTTTATTTTCAAGGCTTACACTTCCTTTTCAAAGTTATTTTTAATTATACAGAAAAACAGAAAATAACTGAACAATGTAAAACAAGATACATTTATTCTAAAGAAATCATGCTATCATGTTTGAAATGGGATGATTACTTTGCATACAGGAGTTCCAAACAAGACATGAGTTAACTATGCCCCCTACTGACTGATGAATATTTTGAAAACATTCATAAAGCACAAGCAGTATCTGTATCCATGGGTTCTACTTCCATGGATTCAACCAATGATCAGAAACATTTTTGTAGAATGACATCTGTCTTAACATGTAGACACATTTTTGTTGTTATTACTACCTAAACAAGTATAACAACTATTGTACATGGTATTTATATTACATTAGGTGGTGAAGTATTCCAGAGATTATTTTAAATATATGGGAGAATATTCAAAAGTTAATACTAAAAGACTTGGATATCTATAAGGATCTTGCAGTTCTCATGAACAGCAAGGGACAGCTATTTGTAGAAAGTGATCCATGCATCACATAAAAGGTGTATTTTTAACAACACAAATGGTTTTTGTGAAAAGGTTTTTGAAAATCTTAATTAGGAAGATTTAAGATAGGATTTATTAGAGAAAGGGGAGACTTGAGAAGAAGTTCATCCCATCACACAACTTTATGAAACACATTCACTTTATATTCCACATCTGTGGTTTTCAAATAGGAGCAATTCTGTCCCCTTTGAGGTAAATGGAAAGGTGTGGAGACAGTTTTGGTCATCATGTCCTGGGAGGAAAGAGATGTTACCGACATCAGATGGGTAAAGGTTAGGAATGTTTCTAAACATCCTACAGAGCATAGGTCATCTTCACAAAATGAGTTTTTTAGCCCAAAATGTTAAGTATCGAGGTTGTAAAATTTTGTTCCACAAGTAAATTCCCTTTCAAATTGTGCAACAAGACAATTCTATGAGTTTTACCTAATAACCAAATATATCTACTTAATACAATTGTTTGTGCAAATTCTATTTAACAGGCCAAAGCAGAAATTAAATCTCTGAAATCAAAAGAAACAACTTGTAGCCCTCTTCAATTGGCTAGAAAACCGCTGTCTTATTATAAAAGTTTCATATCTTCTTCATCTTTTGACTATATTCTAGGAATGATATAATCTATCCATTAAACTCTGATCTGCTGATACTTTTAAACCTACTGGGATTTCTCATCATACCTGTGTTTCCATTTCCATCATCCTTTGTTTTATTTCTCTAATTTCTGCCTGTGTTTCAGCTTCTTTAAGTCGAATGGTCATGAGTTCATCTTGTAACTCATTCACAGCATTTTTCTTAGGAGGGTCTTTCCATCTTCCACTAGTACGAGATAAGTGGCGCTAAAGCATAAAAAATATTGTCATTAATACTCTCAGTATTAAGAATTAGTCTTATAGACCATATCTTTCAACATAGACCCTATAATTAAGCGTTTTCCCTAGAAAACACCCTAGTCAATCTTGAAAGTTAGGAATTACTATCTTCATTTTATACATTAAAAACTGGATGTTGGGGCCAGGGAGATGGCTCACAGGAATAAGCACTTCCCTGGCAAGCGCAAGGGCCTGAGTTCAATCCCCGGTTCCGAAGGAAAAAAAAAAAAAAAAAAACCTGGATGTTATCCCCTCTCGGGGTGTGCTGAGATGATAACTGAGACAGGATATGGTGGCCCAAGCCTGTAATCTCAGCACTTAAAGAGGCTGAAAACAGGAGGATCATTAAAAGTCCAATATGTGCAGTAAGACCCTGTAGACCCTATACTAAATTAAAAAAAAAAAAAAAAAGCTGGATGTTATGATTAAGTAACTTCAGAGGAATTACACAACTACTGAGTAGAAGATCGGCAATATAAACTCAAAAGTAATTTACAGTTAAGAATTTAATATACAGTTAAAAATAATTCAAAAGAAATACAATTTCACCTTGGTTCTTTAATGAGAGATTTTTCACATTATATTCAATGAAATCCCAAGAAAAGGGAAAAAATTGAAGCCATTCATTAAGAAAGCAATATTAGAAGCTAAGCATTTTCAAGGACCAGTTTCATTTAATTTCCAGATTATAACCTGAACCTTTTGCAAAAATGTATTTTAAAAAGCACTAGCAATATTAAGGCCCATTTCACTCTTTTCTAGATGTTCTCTCTTCCCTTCCGACCGACTCAAATCAAGATCACTATTCTGAAACTACGTAGCTTATTATCTCTCTCATCTAACCTTTTTTTTGGGGGGGCCGGCTCAGGATGCTTTAATGCAGGTCTAGTAAGGCATGAGGATCTGGGGATCAAACCACAATATCCTAAGCTTAATTGAGTTTGCATAAGCAGGCACTTAAACAACTTGAGCTAACCTGTAAGCCCCCTTCTTCTGACTTTTTGACTTTTTTAAAAAATTGTTTTTGGTGATGATACTAAGGACTCAACCAGGGTCTTCACACTGAGCTACATTCTCAGCTCCCTTTTCTGAAAAAGGGTCCTACTGAGTCACTATTTCACACATGCTGGATTCAAAGTTGCGATCCTTCTGCTTCAGCCTCCCAGATATGTAACACTATATACACCCAGGTTCACTTTTATCTTATATCATTATATTTTGTTCCTTATCAACAGTTTCCCTCTTAGGTGGATGAACTTGTGGGAATTTAATTAGTTAAATGTTTTTCATTTTACAAAATAACTACTCTCTCTCTTTTTTTTTTTTTTGCAGAAGCAGGGACTGAACTCAGGCCCCTGTGCCTGCCAGGGAAGCATCCATTACACTGAGCCATCTCCCCAGCCCTCTAAAATAACTACTATCAAAACAAGTTATAAATTTATATTGGCATCATCCTTCTGATATTTTACACTGAACAAAAATGAATTTAATATCAACCTAAGAAAAGCATGCACTATATAAAAGAACATTTTCTTATACTGCTTTAGAACAGGTTATATAATGCAAAATGATATAACAAAAGTTTGACCTAATTTTTATTTTAATTTTCACTTCATTGTAAGACTTAAAATGAGGGACCAGGGAGATAGCTCAATAGAATAAGCGCTTGTCTGGCAAGCACAAGGGCCTGAGGTCAATCCCCAGTTCTGTTTAAAAAAAAAAAAAAAAAAAAGACTTGAAAAGAAAAGGTTTGAATGTATTTTCAAGTCATAACTATTCTCCAATTTTGACATGAAGCATTAAACTCATCTAATCATCAGTTACTTCAAAGTAATACCAGTTGGAAATCTGTGTTTTAGTTTCTTTTTTAACAAGTACCTAAAATATATTAATATACCTGCCAGTGTTCTTCCAAATCTTTCACTTGCTGTCTAAGTTCTTTCAAACCCATAATGGCCTCTGCTTCTCTCAATTTCACAGCGATGAGCTCCTCCTGAAGTCTTGCAACATTATTCTCATCAGGAAAAGAATTGTTCCTCTAACATGCGGGAAAATTTAATTTGGAACATTATAATTTAAGAAATAAAATGAGCTATTTTATATCCTACACAATTGTGTTTAATTTTACACAGTTTCACAGAACTACAACTTTCAAACCACAAAAATCACCTTTTAGAATACTGAAGTCAGTGGTTTTTGATTATTCACAAAATTGCTCAACCATTCACAATATCTTTTTCAAAAAAAACACAAAAAACAAAATACCTTCTGCCCATTACTGATCATTCTTCATTCCTCATTTTCCAAATATACTAGTCCCTGGCAACCACAGATCTATTTCTTGTGCCTATTCTGAGTACTTTAAAGGAATGGTCTCATACAATACTGGCTTTAGTAAATACTTTATTTCACTTTCTATACTGTTGCAAAGCACACTGTCAATATTCTACTTGGATATGCTACATTTATTAATCAATTAATTAATGGAAATCTGGATTTTCTTGAAATTTTTTCTTATTTTTTACTATTATCAACAGACTGCTAGGAACAACTGTATAAAATTTTTTGTGTGGACATATATTTTTAATTCTCTTGAGTACATACTTAAGGGTAAAACTGCTGGCTCAGATGACAGTCATTTTAAATTTAATGGAGAAAATTGCCACAATTTTCTAAGTAGCTGCACTGTACTACATGGCCACCAATATATGAGGATAATTATATTTCAATTTGAAGACATAAAGTCTACCTCTGCTTTGTTAATAGTAATCAGTATAGGGCTGGGAATATAGCTCAGTGCACAGCACCCGCCTAGCAAGTTGCAAGGCACAGTGTTTGATTCCTGGTATAAAAAAATAGTAATCAGGGTTATGAAGCAGGATTTACCCTGAAATCCTGTACTGTAATTTGTAGATCCTTTGTCAGTGTCACCCATGTAGATGAATCATGGCCATTGCCTGGCCAAATTACTCTCTGTGAAAGCTTGAATGTTTTCTCTTCATGTGACTCTCCTTAGGCACACTCTACATCGTCGATCACTTTCCTCTGTGGCCCCATAATCTCCTTAATCAGAAAATTTGGGACACAACTGAATTATATGATGCCACAGTACAGGTTCTCTTATATCCTGAGGGGATCTGACTGACCTTGTAAGATACAAAAGGTACATTTCTTGCCACGTAAGTCTTGCTCTATCTTGGTCTGAATCATCCAGCAGAAAAGTATAAAAACAAGGTATATAAAGTAAAGCCCTATTAATAGGCTGAGCTGTAAAAGGCTCAAGTCAACAACTTCTGCGGATAATCTACTACTATTGTGGACAGCTGGACTGTGTTGGATTGTTTTGCTCAATTCATGCACCTATAGTATTTAGATGCCAACAGAATACCCATCTCTGACAGGACTAAACAAAAAAAAGGACATACAAAGGAAGGACCTTTTTCTATTTGTATATACAGAATAGTCAGGATAGATATGCAGCTACTCTCACTTAATTCAATGAGTAGGAAGATTTGTACTAATAGTGTTCAGACAGGATATACTGTCTGTTTCTTGTTCTATGGATAACCATTAAGAAGATAACAATGTATAATGTATTAATTATTGAAACTGTCCTATTAAACTGTTTTGAAACTGTCTCATTGCTATTTGTTTCTCAATAAAATAAAAAAGGAAGTGAGTCATCCATAAGATGCACAAAGTCAAGGACAAGAGCTCTAACCTAAGCCCCTTGGTTCTCTGACCAGAGAACAATTACTTAGAAAGCTATTAGGTTTGAAAACCATCAGGACACAGGTGGTTGCCTGTACACAAACTATTAAGACTACATGATCATTATGGGGTTTTTGTGTTGTTTTGGGGTTTTGCTTCCTGATTTTTGTTTTGAGACAGGTTCTCACTATGCAGTTAAGGCTGCCTGGAACTCACTATGTAGCTCAGGTGTCCCTTAAACTCTTGGCAATCCTGCCTCAGCCTTCTGAGTGCTGGGATTATAGATGTGTGAAACAATGCCTGGCTTTGTTGTTGTTAAAAATTTTATTATTAGTACATATGTGCAGTACTAGTGACTATATTCATCATGGGGAGTTGGTACATGCACATCACAAATCTTAATTCTCCCCCTCCCTCCTCCCTTTCATCTTGTTTTTAACATTTAAAAATTTTGAATCAGAGGCTAGAAGTATATTTTTATAGTACAGCTCTTGCCGAGTAGATGTGAGGCCCTGAGTTTAATTCCCAGCAATAGTCTCCCTAAGAAAACCAAAGCTAACAATATCAGTGTGTTTTAAATGTTCTCTTTTACTGTTTAGTTAATATTATCCTTTGTAAAAAAAATGTTTTTATTACCTTGTTTAATAAAATCACAATTGTTCCTGACTTCCTCATTTATGTTTTTTGCTTAGTTATACCATTTTATCAATTTCCATCTACACAGTGAAACCCTAGTTTAGAAAATAAAACAACAAAAAGCCCCAAGAACAGCCTCATAGTATTCAATTACTTTGTATAATATTTGAACTATTTCCTTTCGGTCTTTTTTCTGGATTTTTCTTATAATGCTTTAAACATTACTACACTGTCATCTTATTTAATTGAACTTCTGAATCTTGTGGTAAACAATGCCTGAGGGAGAAGATTTTCCAGATGAATTGCTTGTGCCCAATTACACAATTTTGTCCTGGGGGAATAACAACTCATGAGGAAACTGTTTGCATTAAGCTCAATCCAGATGCCAAACCAATACACATTCTTGCAGATTCGTCTGGCATATTCAGTTCAGTCGGTGATCAAGTGAATCTTCACTGAGAACCGAGAATGGCCATATGCTGTTTGGGCGTCCTTTAGAAGTTTTCAGGTCTTCTACAGTATATCTTCTATTCTTAAATTCATCTCGATTTGCCTTTCAACTAAAAGTTTGTTTTTTGGTTTATCCTCCACAGGATTATATGAATAGCGTATCTGTGAGCCCTGCCATACGAGATTGTCTGTTACCTTCAAGAACAAAACATAAGGCCACAAGTTACAACACTCTTCAGTCAAAACATTGTCCCCTGAAAACTTCGGCTCACTCTGACTCTAGTGTTCTAGAAAAGCTGGTCATCTACAGCTATCATCCCTCCTATAGTTTTCTTCCTCTGGTTTTTCCTCTTTGCATTCCAGACAATTTCTCAATCACGTTTTCCATTGCATTGCTTCAGTGTTCATCAATGTGAATCCTGCTTTTTATCATCTCCAATTTGAATCTGACTTCAAAACATCTTTAGTGCATGTTTGCAATACACAAAACTTACAGTCACCAAGGAGGCACAGGCGCATCCCACATCTTAATTCTTCTTACGTCCCTTCCTTGCTCCTCCCCAACTCCCTTCATCTCATGTCCCCACCTATTTGCAAAATCCACACCCTTGTTTACTACTGTCTTTTATTTTTTCCTCTTTAACTTATTTACTGTCTGGGTTTCTCATATTAGAGAAACCATGCAATATTTAGGCTTGTGTGTCTGATTTCTTTTACTTAATACTATGGTCTCAAAGTGCACCCATTTTCCTACACATGACTAACTTGTATCCTTTACAGCAGAGTAATTACTGTGCATGTCTTGTCTGCCTAACTGTCTATGCTTACTGCTCCTTTTTCATCTCAATTATTTGTTCCCTATACAAATGTTTTAGTTCACAGAAACAGCTATCAACTGACTCAACTAAGAATGTAAGAAAGTTTTACCTTTTCTTACAGTTCTTATGGTAAATATTTTCAGAGAGCTTTTCTTCCCTAAAACTTCATAATGATTAGCCCTTTCTCTTATTTTCAAAGTTGTGTACGTCCTATATTTCCATGTGATTGCTCATTTGATGATGAGAAAAACATCTAGAGTCAATATCTGACAGCAAAGGGCTATGTGGACTGCCACTGGCCCCACTGTGTCAGTGTGTGTGCTGGTGGAATCCCTGCTCTAATCCACAGCTGTACACTTGATGGGCATAAATTCTAATCTAATTCCCTGTGTCTAACAGGCTTCCATCTAGTGTATGTCTGCTAAACCAAGATCCAAATATCAGGTATCCTGTTACACAGAAAAATGAGATATTGAAAACAAAAACCTACCATCTTCAGTGTTTTACTTGAGACACCTTTGATTATGTGTAACAGAAAAATCTACATCTAATTGGCTTCAACAGAAACCAATGGGCTCAAATAACTGGAAAATTCTATAAAACAGTAGGGTTCAGTTATTTTTTTACCTTTTCCTTATGGAAAATTTAAAATTCATTCAGAGTAACAATTGCACGATAAGCCCCTATATTTCCATCACCCCGCTTCAACGATTTATCAAGATTCCACCATTCTTGTGTCCTCTATGCCTCTGCCCTTCTCCTATTTGAGTGTTATTTTTAATAGAAATTTTGAGGTAACATAAATTGAAATGTAAAAATTGTAACTACAAGTCTATACCTGTGCATATTTTATCCCTCACACCTCACATCTGTTTGATTCTTCTGGCTTCTAGGTACTACATTTTTTTTAACTGAATTCTCTGAGGCCTCCTCATACACATACAGGAGTTAGTTAAATTTTAAATGGTTCTTGATTAATTTTTCTATGATTCCTTTCCTTTCAAGATGTTCTCCCTCAGTTTCTGGTTGTTTCAGTAGTCCTTATCTTTTTTCTAAGACTTCAAGGTGTCTGAACCTCATGCACAAATTTTTACCTAGTCATCTGGTACTCTAAACAAGCATGACCTCTGGGAAGCTTTTTCTGTTCCCTGCCCTTTTTAATGAAAACAATGGCCTTTAATGTTTTGGCAACTTCTTCTCAATCCTAACCCAAACTAAGACTGTCCCTTCCATTTTATAACACTATATACTTCTAACATAGCAGATATCACCCCACAAAAAATTAAGAGAATGAATTTGCCAGATAATACATAAATAGCAAGCAGATATCTAGCAAAATTTTTCCGTTACTGATTCTACTTATACTTCTACTTCACTAAGAAATAGACAACTGAGGTTTTCATGTCTGTTGCCTATGGAGTCTTCTTGATTCAACAGTTAGATATTAAATAAATAAAAACAATAGTTAGATATTAACTATTTGGTTGGAAAAGAACAAACTCAGCATAGAACTCAATCAATCCAACATGAGAAAACAAACAAACACACAAAATACATGATCTAGCACACAGATTAAAGATTTGCTCAAATCTGGGGATTATAAAAAACACAAAATGTTTTCTTGTTCCATTATTTACCTAATAGGCTGTGATATTCTGCAATATCACTGAAAAGTTAACTTTTATAAATAAGCACAACTCAGGCTAAAGGGAATGTCTTATATATCCTGAAGTGACTTGTTCTGGCTTGGAGAGTTTTAGCAATGACATTCAGAAAAAATTTCCATAGAATGTTTATGTATTAGTCACATTTTTTTCTACAAAAGATACAGTTTTTGAAGAAAACTGATTTCTTTTTTCTTTTTTTTTTTCAGAATCAGGGATTGAACTCAGACCCTTACACTTACCAGGGAAGCACTTATTCTACTGAGTCATCTCCCCAGTCTCAGAAAACTGATTTCTGTTCTCTAAGTTTCTCTTCTTTAACATTTAAAGGGACCAGAAAGATAGTTCAATAGAATAAGCACTTGCCTGACAAGTGCAAAGGCCTGAGTTCAATCCCCAGTTCCACTAAAAAAAAAAAAGAAAAGAAAAATATTTAAATATTCCTTCTATAAAAATATCTTCATCTTTTTCTCCTAAATGAGCTCTAGTTTCTACTTTTATCCTTAATTATGTGCCCTGGATTACTGTGGAAACAACAAAGAATTACAATCTTAAAAACTGTTTTTCTATGTTTCTAATATGTTGTGTGCATAGCCATGTGCACACATAGCTGGAATTGCTGGTGAGTGTTATACTACTGAGCTACGTTACTAGCATTAGTACGTAAGATTATTAAAATGTAAAAATACAAAGTCCAATTTGCCCGCTCAATACGTACTTAATATCTAGTATTTCTCCTGACTAATTTAGGAGCAGATAGTACTTACACACAGTAGTGTCTTACCTTCTCTATATCCAGAACTTTATCTTGCATCTCTTTTAATGCACACTGAGACTCAGCTTCACTCAGTCGGGCTTGAACCAGTTCCTTCTCTAGCTGTAGCACAAAATCTTCATTGTAGTTGGAATTGCATTTATGCTAAAGGTTATAAACATATGCTGAAATTTCATGGAAGCATCAACATGTACATAAAGTAAAAATAATTCAACAATATAATTCAAGCATTAAGGACAACTACAAGTAAAAATTTGATCTATGTAATATCCCTTGCGTAGTTCCTCTAAGTAACTTCTCAATGAGGAAAAAAAAAATCCCAGTTCAGGTATCTTTAAAAATGACTATATTATTGAGTTATGGTAACTAGTTACTGAACTCTTCAAACTCAATATATATAAATTAACTACCCGCCTTTACCTTAATAGTGTCATCTATCCATACACTAAGAATCTGTTCTGACTCTACAGATCTGACCTGCCCAATAGTAGTCATTACCTACATATCGATTCTGAGTAATTCGGCTATGGCTAATTTGAATTAAGGCAGGCTTTAAGTCTAAAACAGACATAAAGCAGGGGCTGCATACATGGCTGAAAGTAAAGCACCTGTTTAGCAAGTGCAAAGCCCTGGGTTCAGTCCTTGGCACACCACTAAAACAAAATAATTAATGTTTCATATATTCATTGCATGTTAAAATAATATTTTGAATATACTGAAGTAAACAACATTAATTTGACTTGCTTTTACTTCTTTTAATGTGACTAAAAAATTTTAAGCTAATGGACAGGACTGTTAAGAAATTTCACAAGATAAGCACATGTTTGCTGAAAATTGTATTTTACCCTAATACCAATAAAAACAAGCTACACACAATAAATGAACCACCTTAAGTGCCCAAAGAAGAACAAAACTGTACTATTTGTCTCAGAAATGCAGATTTCTTTAAAAGATATGCATGTCAATGATTATTGGAAGCAGAGAAAAAGCAGATGCTGTGCAGAGAAATTAATCATAAAAGCATAAAAACTTCCCATTTCCTTTCCTATTCTATAACATAAATATCAATGTAGCTGCTTAAGAAATCCCTTTTCTTTAATTCTTTTTTTTTTTTCCCCTGGTACTGGAGATTTAACCCAGAGCTTCAATGCATACCAGGCAAGGCAAGTGTTATACCACTGAACTATATACCCAACCCTTTTCTAACTCAATTTTGAGAAGCCTGGCTTCAAACTCAAGATCTTCTTCCTTTCCCTCAGCTTTCCTAATAGCTATCATTACAAGGAGTGCACCACAAAGCCAAGCAAGAAATTATTTTTAAGCTAGTGCTTATATATCACAGAATTTGTAAATGAGCAAAGACTCCTTCCTAATAACCCAATGAAAAACTTTCTAAACCAAACTGTCTATCACTTCACGTTTAATTCCTACAGAAAAGAAAAATTAGTAATTCAGAAGTCATAAAAATCAATTCCCTACTAAATCGGCATGAGTAAAGATCATTTTCCTTTGTAATACATTAAGAACAAAATGAATGTCAAACTGTTAAAAATGACAATGCTTAATTAAAATATTTCATATTCTCCTGCCCTAATGATTCAAAGAGATGCCTAAATGATGATAACTTAATGAACTACCATTAATTCTCTAAGTAATTATGATACTGGCGAAATAATAAAAAGTATCTGGAACAGATATATGACCTCAGCAAATGCTTACCTTATCAAATAAGGGGAAAAAAAGCACACTTTTGGAATGCCTACAGGTGCCTTAATTTAGTAAAACTCATACTGTTTTTATTGGCACTATTAGAATTGTTTGCTCTTAATTTGATAATTATACTTTGGGCTTGTCTGCCAATTCTGTATTCAGAGATCTCCAGAAAACATAAAATTCAAGAGGCCTGCATGAAAACAGAACCCTTGATTTGGCATAAAACAACTATAAAACCCTATACGGCTTAGGCAAGTGCAAGGACTGGGGGTTCAATCCTGGATACACATGCCATGCCGATCCTGCCCTGGATGCAACAAGCAGGATAATGAGACCAGGCATAGTGGTGCACACCTGTAATCCCAGTGCTGGGAAGGCTGAAAACAGGAGAATCACTACAAGTCCGAGCTATGTAGTGAGATCCTGTACCAAATACATAAACAATATCATAAAAATAAAAAAATAAAACCCCACAGCAATACTCCACCAGAGACAAATTTTTATCAGTAAAATTTTAAAATGGATAAAATGCTCTGATAATGTAACTCTGGATAATACATGTCTTAATTTTTAATATATAAAACATGATTTTAACCTCTGGATTAAAATAATTATTAAACATATTGAGTGTTTATTTTTTCTGCTATTAACATAAAGTCCATAAAACAATTTTTAATTATCAGACCATGATGACAATGATTAATATACTGCTAATTATATAGACTCTAAAGAATACAGAGAACTTCATTGGCAAAGTACAATATGAACTGTTATTTTTAGGTTTTTTTAATGTCTGATTTAATAGTTCTAATTATTTTTCCCACTAATGTCATTTTCTGCAATTTTCAATCCTAGATTTATCTTGGTTCTTTGGTCTTGGTTCTTAGTCTTACTTTTGTATCAATCACTTGCTTCACTCTCTAGCAATGGCTTTTACCCTCTGGAGTCATAGACACATTGAGAATTGAATGAAATTGAATTTTTCAAGACAAAAATATTATGTATGTGAAGTTCTACATGTAAATTTCAGATCTCCTGAGGCTTCCATATACCCTAAATTTAAAAGATTTGCTCTAAAAATTACTCCCTTTAATCTTTAGCTACTCATAACCCTGAGATCACAGCGGCTCTCAAAAACCAAGTACTACAGTTCTTAGCAGCTTGCTTCATTTCTACAGATTTTCTATATTCAAATCAAACTTAATACAAAGGTTATAACCATCTTCCTCAAACCAATTCCTTTCCTTTATTTCTCTACTTGTAGCTGGCCTAAAGTTGCTCATGTGGCACCTCAGTGTTCTTGCGTATCACAGAACAGTAAGAATATTGTGCTGAAGAATTTTTCTCTGACTGTTGTTTTCTTTTCATTTCCCACCATTGCTCTAGTACTTCTCTTTCTTGTCATTGATCCCAATAGCTGGGAAGCAGAGGCAGGAGGATCACTGAGAGTTCGAGACAGCCTAGGCTACACAGTGAGTTCAAGGCCAGCCTGACAGTTTAACAGCACAGCGGCCAGGGTTTGACCCCCAGCTTGACAGCTCAGCAGACGAAAGCTGAGCTTAGGCAGAGCGCAGTGGCCAAGGTTCAATCCCCCACATTCCGTGCTGGCCCCATCCCAGGAGCGCACTGAGATGGCAAATGAGACATGCACGTGTAATCCCAGTGCTTTGGGAGGCTGAAAACAGAAGAATCACTACAAGTCAGATCTATGTAGTGAGACCCTGTAGACACTGTCCTAAAATACTGGCGAAAAATAAATAAATTTATATGATTTGTTTTCAACATCTGATTTAGGCAAAATTCAAGTAACCATTTTAAAGCAAACAATTCAGTAGTATTTACTATCTTCAGAATACAATACAATCACATCTGTAGGGTCAGGCATACAACTCAGGGGCACAGTACCTGCCTGACAGGTACAAGGTTCTGAGTTCTATTCCAGGTATCAAAAAATAAAAAAATAAATCTGTAGTTCTAAATCATTCTTATTATTCCAAAGTGGAACTCCTTATCAAGCAGATTCTCTCACCCACAATTATACATTTTCTACAAAGTAACAACCTATATTCTGTTCTGAATTTATGTTGAATATTTCCTATAAATGGCATCATACAATATACATACTTTTCTATCTGGCTTCTTTCATTCAGCTTACAGTTTTTGGAGTTCACTAACTTTACAGCATTATTACTAGTTAATCCTTATGGTAGCTAAATAACATTTCACTGTGTAATATGTGGTATGATTAATGAATATTTCATTTTTTAAAACAATTACAGTAAGACATATTGCCAGAAAGCAGCTGAGGGGGAAGGGAACATACAAATGATCAAAATTGAATAGTATATGTACCTATTCCCCAAGAAAATATAGTTATTAATGCAGTAAAAACACATACAAATAAAAAATACAACTTTTCAAAAAGAAACCAGATAGAAAAGCTGGAGACAGTGGAGAGAACAAGATTGTCATGAGTCCTCCTAAAATACCAGTCCACCCCTCCACATACACAGTTATTCTCACCACCTTCCAAAAGCAGTTTTGGATATCCTTTTTCTAAAGTGACTTTATTTGTGCTATCTTGGCTCCCTCTGCATCCTGTATCAATTCAAAATGTTTATCTTTCACAGTTATTATGACACTGGGAAAGAGTAAGAAGTTGTACAGTGCCAGATGTGGTGAATACAATGAACGAGGATGCGGTAATATTTTTACAAGCCTATCTTTCTGTTGAATAGCACTGGACAGCAGCACTCACTATTCCTGATCATATTTTGTAAAAACATTCACAAAAGAGGACTTCCAACTGGTTCAGAAAGGGTTAAGAAGAAAAGGATAAGTGTATTTGAAGTAAAGGACCTAATTTTGAGGGGGATTAATGGCAATGTTACTTTTACTGTTTTAATTTTTAAATTTATGAATCTTTTACTCTGTGTGTGTGTGTGTGTGTGTGTGTGTGTGTGTGTGTGTGTGTGTTTATCCACTGATCTACTGATGGACTTTTAGATTTTGTCTCTTCAAAATACACATAAGTAATGTTGCTACAAATCTTTGTATACATACTTCTTTGCATTCTAATGTTTCACTATTTTGGCTATACAGCTGGGATAATACAATAATTCCAAGTTTTACTTTTTCATGAATTATACTGTTTTCCATAGAAACAGACTTACATTCCACTAGGATGTATGAAAGCTTTTAATTTCTCCAACTCCTTGCCAACATCTGTATGCTGGGTTTGTTTTTAAGTTAAAATCATGCTGCTGGGTGTGAAGTGGTACATCCACTATGAGTTTGACCTCATTTCCTATTAGCTAAGGATGTGGACGAAATTTTTACATGTGTTCTGGCCATTTGTGCATCTTCTTTGCAGAAAGGTCCACTCAAGACTTTTGTCCATTTTAGAACTAGGTTATTTTTGTAGTTTTGTGAATTCTTTACAGATTTTTGCCTACTAAATCTTTATCAAATATGTGACTCACAAATATTTTCTGCCATTTTTGTAGGCTACTTTCATTTACTCAGCAATTTCTTTCATATATTTTTTTAAAAATTTCGATGAAGTTGGAAATATTTTTCTTTTGTTGCTTTTGGTGTCTAAGGATCCATATCTATATCAACTGTCATCCAAAACCATAAAGATTTATCTCTAAGAGTTACCCTAAGGGTTTTTTGGGTTTGAACTATGTAATGCATGCCTATAAAACCAGCAATTTGGGCCTTGAATTAAAGTCCAGCCTGACCAATTTAGTGAGATTCTTATCTTCAAAAACAAGGAACAACAAATGGCCAAGAAATGTTACATGTATGTTTGTATCTGCATAAACAGATTATTTTAAAACTACAAAACCTGTATTTTATATTAGATTACTGATCAACTTTAAGATTTTATTTGTTTCATGGTCCAATTTCATCATTTTGCACAAGACTACCCAGTATTCCCAGCACCACTGTTGAAGAGACTATCCTTTCCCTCACTAACTGGCTGACAGCCTTGGGAAAATTTACTAGCCATTAATAAAAGTGTTTATTTCTAGAATCACAATTATTCCATTAATCTATGTATCTATCAATCCTTATGTCAGTAACATAACATTTTGATTACTCCAACTTTGTACTAAATTTTGAAACCAGGAGATGTGAGTGTCTTAGCTTTTTATTCTTTTTCAAAACCGTGTGGATTAGTGAAAGCTGCTGTGGTGGCACACACCTGTAATCCCAGCATTCAGAAGGCTAAGGCAGGAGGATTACCGTGAGTGCAATGCCAGACTGGGCTACACAGTGAGGCCCTGTCTAAAATACAAAACTACTTTCAAGTCTATTGTAATTTTTTATTTTTGAAAAAAATAGCATGTATATTATGATAGGGTTGAGTCTCACTTTTCTCACTGCTGAGACAAAAATACCTGACATCCAAAGTTACAGGAGGAAAGGTTTATTTAGCTCACAATTTGTAGAAGTTTCAGTCTATAACTGGCTCGCTCCAACACAGGGTGGCACATGGCAGAGGGGCAGCCATTCATGGTGGTGAAAAACAGCAAAAGCAACAAGGGAGGGAGAGACCAGCCTCTTTCTGCCCCTTATATTGCTTCCAGTCTCACAGGATTAGGACAATGCTGATCCAATCAGTGGACTGATAAAGCAATCACCCACTCTTAATCCCAGCACCCTTAATCCTAGGATTAAACCAGATAACAATCACAAACTCTAGATCCAGCTACCTCTGGAAGAGCCTCATCTATGACTGCAGGAGATTTTAAGATGTCTAGATACAAGCCATAACAAATGCCATCTGATTTAAAAACAAAGATTATTTTTAATAACTTTTTTCATGTATAATTGACATCTAGACACAAATTACAACAGATAGGATTAGATTGTTTTGATTAATACTTACACCTCCACAATGTTAAGTTTTCCAATGTAACACATTTTCATGTATTTCTATCATCTTTAATTTCTTTCAACAATAGATAAAAAGTATTTCATTTTTCAAGGTATAAGATTTTCACCTTTTTGGTTATATTTATTGTAATGTATTTTATTCACTGTATGCTACTTAAGTGATTTTTTTTTTTTAATTTCTTGCTGGGTACAGTAGCACTCACCATCTATAACCCCAGCAGTCTGGGAAGCTGAAGCAGGAGGACTGCAAATGTGAGCCCAGCCTGGGAAACTGAAGTGATTCAGTGAGAGCCTATCTCAAAATTATATATATATCTCAGAGTGAAAGTTTAAAGGTTAAACCCAGATGGTCATTGAGGGATAGGGGGCAATCCCTTCTCACAATTGTTCTCTGCTGATATATTGTTCTACTTTTACTCTACCAGTCTTTGTATTTAAAGTCAGTTTCATGTAAACATGTTTATCTTTTTACCTTATCTCCCAATTAGAATGTTTACATTCCAATTTAACATTATGTAATGATTAATAGTTACAATAAAATTACAGTCTTGCTAGTTTTCTGGTTCATCTTTTTAAGTCTGATTAAATGTTTATTTTGAGACAAGGTCTCACTATGTTGTTCATGTTTGAATTCACCAGATAGCCCAAGCTAGTCTTGAACTCATGGAGATCATCCTGCCTCAGCCTTCAAGTGCTGGGATTATAAACATGAGCCACCACAAGTGGCCAAAATGATTATTTAATGACTCTTTAATCTCTACTATCTGCTGCTTTCCTTTTAAAACCTTTTCTTTAGTTGGTTTCACTAGGATTTACAAATATACATTTTGAACCCGCCCCTGGAGTGCACAGAGAGGGCAACTGAGATTGGGCATGGTGTCGCACACCTGTAATCCCAGTGCTTGGGAGACTGAAAAACAGGAAGAATCACTATGAGTCTGATCTGTGCAATGCGACTCTGTACTAAATACACCAAAATACATACACACACATTTTGTTCTTCCTCAAACACCTAAAACTTATTTATCAACACCTTTACATAGAGTAAACTTTCTATATGAAGTGTTTGCTCTATCTTCAAATGATGTTTTACAATATATCTTTTAGTCTCTGGTCAAATGTTACTTCCTCTGTGCTGGCCAAATAGTTCACCAGATTAAAGTGCCTGCAAGCAGGCACAGGGGCTGGGGGTCCCTGGGCTTGCTGTGCTGGCTCCACCCCAGGGCGCACTGAGACAGCAATTAAGACTAGGCATGATGGCGCACATCTGTGATCCCAGCACTTGGGAGGTTGTAAACAGGCGGATCACTACAAGGCCGATCTAGCAGTGAGAGACCCTGTAGACTCTTCCCTAAAATACAGGAAAAAAAAAGTTACTTCCTCAAGGAAGTGCTTTATAACTTTATAACAGCACTCATACTTAAAACTGACTCCTATTTTATTTTTCTTTAAAGCCTTTATCTGAAATTATATTTTTGCTGTCTCCTGACCCAGAACACTTCATATTTTCCTTTCTGCTTTACCCTCCACACTTAATATTCTGTACATTATTTTTCAAATGAACAAATATATTCATTTCATTATATGATAAACACATCATAATTATATAGGACTAAGCAAAATACAAAATATTTCAAAACTATTTTAGTATTTTGATTATAAGCCACAGAATAAAGCAGTACTCAAATTTTTGTTATGACTGATTGGCTAAGTAGTTATATTTGATTAAAATAAAAAGAGAAAACCAGGCAGGGCATGGTGACACATGCCTGTAATCCCAGCACTCGGGAAACTGAGGCAGGAGGATTGTTGTGAGTTTGAGACCAGCCTGAGCTACAAAGTGAGCTTAAGGCCAGCCTGAACTGCATAGTGAGACCCTGTCTCAAAAAGACAAAAAAATAAAATAAAAATAAAAAGAGAAGAGCTAAAATAAAAATCTTGGTCAAAAATAACTCAATAGATGAAAAGAAACTAGAAAGTAGAATTTTAGAAAAGAAGGAATAAAGAGGGGATGAGTATGAGCATAACATGTTATATACATATACAGAAATAAAAAAACCAATCTCATTCTATTTTACTAATATGCACTAATTAAAAAAAAATTAAATGTACCTGTGATCTGATCTTTGCACTGATAGTATATTCAAGTTTTCGAAAGAACTATAGTGATACAGTACCTCACTACTAGCTATTACAAAACAAAAAATACCAAGAGTTGAGAAGGATGTGGAAAAACTACAAACCTGGTAGCACTATTACTGGAAATGTAGGCTGGCAAAGCCATTACGAAAAGCATTTTAGTGCTTCAAAAAAATTAGACATAGAATTATGTATGATTCAGCAATGTCAAAGTATTAAAAGCAGACACTTGAGCAAACACATATGCACAATGTTTATAAAAGCATTATTGACAACAGCCAAAAAATGCAAATAATCCAAATGATCAGAAACATGGGAATAAAAAGCATTAATAAACATAATAGAATTTGCAGACATAAAAACTAATCATTTCTCAACAAGGATGGACCTTGCAAATACAGACCAGACATAAAAAGTCAACTATTGCATCATTTTACTTGTGTAAGTTACACAGACTAGGTACAGCCATAACAATGGGAAAAAGAATAAAAGTTATTAGGGATGGAGAAAGGAGGGTTGTTAATAATGGTACAGAACTTGTTTGCAATGATGAAAATTCTAGAAATAACGGTTACAAATACCACAAATGTATGTAATGCCAATGAATCATATACACTGAAATAAAATTTTATATTGTATATTTATTTTACAATAAAAAATTTACCAGGAATTGAGAAATGAATAAATATCCTAAGTGAAAAAATGAGACAGCAGTCACATATTTCATAATTCCATTACATGAAACAGAAAGGACAAAACCATGGTGACAGAAAACAAAGAGGTTTCTGAAATGGAAACAGCGATCTGCAGGAACAAAGAGGAATTTTGAAAGTGATGGAAATATTCATCATTTTAATTGTGGTGGTGATAACTATATATATTTTAAATACATTAACTTATACAAATCTTATAAATTTATTACACATAACTTATACCTTAATAAAGTTTATTTTAAAACTGAAATACATCTGAGATGGTCTAACCCTACTTAATCTTTTTTTTTTACTTAATCTTTTTTTTTTTTTTTTTTTTCTTCAGAACCAGGGATTGAACTCAGGCCCTTGCACTTGCCAGGGAAGCTCTTATTCCACTGAGCTATCTTCCTGGCCCCTACTTAATCATTTTTGAAACACAACAAGTAAAACTGTATTGAGGCATCCAAGATTACACCGTTAACAAAATCACTAAGATCTAGTTTAGAACTCAAAACTTCTATTCAGCCGGGCGTGGTGGTGCATGCTTGTAATCCCAGCACTCGGGAGGCTGAGGCAGGAGGATTGTTGTGAGTTCGAGACCAGCCTGAGCTACAAAGTGAGCTTAAAGCCAGCCTGAACTGCATAGCGAGACCCTGTCTCAAAAAGCCAAAAAGAAAAAAAAAAAAAAAAAAACTTCTATTCAGTTGTAGTGGGAGATGCGTATGGATGCTGAAATTCAGTATTTTCTGCTGGAATTCAGGTTTTCAACCTTTATTCCAGGAGTTTAATATTTCATAAAGTTATATTGAAAGACTACATCAAAACATGCAGCAAATACTTATTTTCTACCAGTAGTACACACTGTAAAGCAACTACTCTTTTCTCAAAATTCCAAAGCACAAGATACATCCTTAAATTTTATGCATATGCTGTCTTCTGAAGTTGTATCAAAAAAGACTAATCATTTTTTCACAAGATTGTTTCTTGAAAATTTGAAATGACACATGTATGAATTTTAAAGTTCTTTACTGCAGCCTAAAAAAACCAAAAGCTCCTACCTTCTTTTCTATATTGGCCACAATATTCTCTGTAAATGTTCACATAAGTTTGGCTTCAAGTTAGATAATACATTACAAACTCTCTGCAAACTATTTAGAATACTTAGAAGTATTACAATTCTAGGAAGACTAGTCTTGAGATTTTGAGATTGGAGGTTGGGGAAGACAGGTACCTTATGTTAGTAGCTAACTTCACATGTCCTAACAATTAAAACCTCCAAGTTTTTTAACATAAGGCACTGATAAGATATATCTTCAAATTTTAAATCTAAAGGCAAAGATATGAATTTTACAAAATTATCTTTTTATTCTGAAGAGACTTTGAAATGTTTTGGAATCTCAATTGATTTATCACTCAGCATGATCCATTTTGAAATACTTCATGTATAAAATTCTTAAACATGCCTTATATGTGAACATTTAAATATGAAATACAGCATGCAATGGTTTAAGAGACAAGAACTTTGATACACCATTATAAGAACCTGAATAATCTCTTGATATTTTTAATCACTTATAAAACCAACTAAGTTTACTACTTCCATCGTAATTTCTCTATCCTGACCAGAAACTCTCTACCCATCCATGAAAGTCCATCAAATAAGTTGTAAATGGCAATTTTTATTATAAAATAATTTTAACATACTCAAGATACTAGTTTTTAGTGAGTCAGTCAATTGACAGATGCTCTAGGCATTTTTGATGAAGCATCATTAATGTCACTGTATATTCTTCAAATACCTAACCTTTATTTAATTTATGTAAGAAATGCATTGTGTACCTTAAAACCTATACTATTTCTCATTTTCTAAGAATCACATAATGAGGCCAGGGAGATGGCTCAGTGAAATAAGTGTTTCCCTGGCAAGCATAAGGGCCTGAGTTCAATCCCTGGTTCCACAAAAAAAAAAAAAAAAAAAAAGAATCACTTAATGTTTCTATAATCATTCTGCAAGTCATTTTAATATCTATGATATGTAACTTTCAGGAATTTAACCAAGGTTGTTTTACTGTTTCATTTGTTCTGCACATCACTATTTTATATGCCTGTTTTACATTTAGAAAGTTAGAGGGGCAGGCCTGCTGGTTAGCTCAGTTGTTTAATTGCCTGCTTAAGCAAATACAGTCAGGCTCAGGATAATGTGGTTCGATCCCCCAATCCTCATGCCTTACCAGACCTGCCCTTAAGGCAACCTGAGCCAGGCAAAAAAAAAAAAAAAAAAAAAAAAAAAAAAAAAAAAAAAAAAAAAAAAAAAAAAAAAAAAAATTGCCTGGCAAGCACAGGGTTCTAAGTTCAATGCCCAGTACTACAAAAAGAAAGTTACAAAAGCCTCATTTTGGTCATTTTTGCTTACTAGGTTAACTTTTCCTTATAAACCAACACTATTCTTATCACATCTACTTACAGGTCTCAGTAACTGAAAACACACAATTATTTTAATACACTTAGACTATAGCTCACGCTTCATATAAGCATAATACTTATCTTTCTAAACAAATCACATTGTATTTGTTACTCATTTTAGCCTTATTCCAAAATGATTCAATAATTCAATTTTGTTTCTTTTTAAGTTGCAATTTTATTGTTATTCCGTAAACCAGGACAAAATTCTTGTGTTCTAGTCTTTCTAGTGTTAGTTTATCACTCTTGTTCATTTTTCTTAGCCATATTTGGTAATACAATAAAAAAATAAATGTTTATGGATTTTTCAATTGCTAATTTTTCTTCTATCTTCTGACACTTATACGCAGATGATGATGTTGTTTCCTTACTTTACTAGAAACAAATAATGTAGAACTTTATGGTTATTCTATTTGCCTTCCACATGCTCTATGGAGCTCTAGATTTACTAACACAATTTTTCTACCTACTCCTATTATAATCCAAATCCTACTTGAAAACTGAAACATGAAATAATATATTCTCAAAGATAGACAATGGACTTTTCTTTTTAGCCTTTATACTCCTAAAATAATCCTAATCTGAATTTGAGAATGGAAAATAATGTTTAAATTGCAAAAGATAACTAAGGCTAGCTATACAATCAGTACCTATTTAGAATCCTAGGTCAATTTACCTAATTTCTAAATTTTTTCAATCTTGATAACTTCTCTCTTCTTTAAAAATGTAGGCATACACCTTGATCCATAATTCAATGTCTCAATATAGGAAGTTTAAACTACAGTATTTCATGAGATATAAACTGCCATGTTATCAGAAAGTTTTTTTGGGGGGGTACCAGGGATTGAACTCAGGACCCTGTGCTCATTAGGCAGGCACTTGTGCCACTGAGCTATATCCCTGGCCAATTACCAAAGTTTTAAATCAGATGATTATATATTCTATGTTTTGGGTAATATTCATCTGCACAGTGAATAAAAACTGAATAAAGTCAGGGTCACCTTTTATGAAACAAATATCTGAGCTGAATAGCAGGTCTGACATACATTGCTTATTTTATGACATACACCATAATGTAAAAAAAAGATAATTATTACCTGCTTGTGATAAAATTGTATAGGCAGGAAGGAAAAGGTAGAACAGGAGTTTTTAGGCCACAGTAAGATCCCTAAGTATCACAGAACATAAAATGGAATACTTTAAAAGTTCAATTAAAGTACAAAATTATACAAAACAAGAGCACTACAGGTTGTGCTTTTCTATTTTTTGGTTTGAAGGGAAAGGGATAAGAAAGGTAAAAAAAACACTACCACACTCCTTACCCATTGTTGTTGGTGCTGGAGCTTCCTGATGATATTTTCAGCTTGCTCCAGCTTAGCACTGGCCTCATCACTCTGTTGTTTGATGGTGGCCAACTCCCGTTTTACAAGGTAGTTTTCCTCAGCCTCCTGGGCTCTTGTCACTTGTCCCTTAGGACATAATTTTTTTGTGTGCAAAGCAATTTAGGATAGAGTCAAGAAAGACTGCCTTTGTAAGGTTTAGTTATTACTTTGCCCCATTACAAAAAAAATCACTTCAGAGAATAGAACAGACTACATAATTATTAGCTAGCAGTTTGTTATTGCTCCAGTAAATTTTTGGGAAACTAAATGAAAAATCCATTTCAATTCTTTCAGTCAATAAAACTTCACTTTCATGCAATATTACTGAGTTGCACATGCAAGACTAAAATTTTCGGTGATAGTGGTTAATATGACAGAATTCACTGATTGCCATTTTGGAACGTAACACTATGAAAAAATTGTTAGCTTTAAAACGTGCAAGAAGGGTCTATCTAAATAAACCAAAATAACACAGTAATCAAAAATTAACCCATGTACCACCCAAAACATCATCTCTAAGAAAATGCATGTAAAGTTGCATGCATTAAAATATGAATTTCTAGGTTTAGGATTTTCCTTAGAATTAAGGTTAGAGAAAATGCTTAAAAATTATACCTGTATCAATCTATCTGCCAAGGAAGCACTTTCCTACAAAAGGAAAAATTCAGACAGAAATATAAGAGAAAGGAAATAATAGTGTGATAAAATTAGGAATAAGAAGAAAAAAAAATCCAAATTTCACCTAATTCTCATTGCTAATTAAAATGGGCATTTAAATTTTAGAACTAATTTTTTTAACTGAATGTGTTTTATTCTTAAATCTTTAAGAAAAACATGTCAAAACAAAACTAAACTGAAAATCACATGTTTCTGAAACAGGCCAAACCATAAATTTCAAATGGTTTAATCTCAAATAAAATAAATTTTAAATATCTACATCTCTTTTTGTTCAGAATTAACTGTGTCTAAAACTATTTCTATGAAAGGAAGAAGAAATCTGATCAAGCAATTATATTTACAAAGTATGACAGTAATTCATATAACAGCAACATCCAAAGAAACAAAGCAAGGAATATATGATGATTGAAATTAATGAGCTTAACTTAATAATTCCTAACAAAAGTAAACTTTTCGTTTGCAAAATTCAATTGATATTCAAATATTTACAGAATTCTAAATGCTAAGTGACATATGCAGGTCATCTAAAACAATTTTTAAAAAAAGTAAAATCTAAACATTTTCCTGTAGCATCTTTATGCATCATTCTAAAGATTCAATACAAATGCTTTTTGAAAATATTTCAATCAAAACAATTTTTTAAACCAAAGAAGTCAATATATTTTACTACAAACCAGTAACAAGTGGGATAGGGGAAAGAGTATATAAGTAATTAAAATGACTTAAAAACAATTAAGCTCAACATTTTTGTCAAGTCACCATATAAACTATCTGTGGAGCAGCACTAATGCCATGAGAGATAAAATATATCCAACTATACAGCAAAGACAGGCACACAAGAAATATCCAATCCTTGTGCACTTCTATTTAAATATGAAATCATAAATACTTCAAAAAGGCAAACAGTGCAAACTATCCCTTTTACCAGTTTTTCATATCTATAGATATTCAAAGAAGCTTTTCAATATGCTTGTCAGAGCCGGGCATGGTGGCGCAGGCCTGTAATCCCAGCACTAGGGAGGCTGAGGCAGGAGGATTGTTGTGAGTTCGAGACCAGCCTGAGCTACAAAGTGAGCTTAAGGCCAGCCTGAACTGCACAGTGAGACCCTGTCTCAAAAAGACAAAAAAA
>PVKA01009564.1:52761-67963 GCA_004027165.1 Ctenomys sociabilis | reverse complement strand
AAATAAATAAAAATAATTCATACTTTGATTTTGCATGAATGAAAAGTAGTAAATAAGATTTAATTATATTCTTAAACACTTTTGACTATCATATTTCATAAGCAATGTTGTCATCTATAAGTGAGATGATGACTCATAATTTTGAGCTTTTGACTAATAATAGTGCTAGTTTTTATTACATTTAGGGTTAAGGATGGGAGAATTGCTAATGTTCAATTTTCTCTTTGCAATTAGCAGGCAATTCCTTGTTGTTTTAGTCTTTATTTTCCAATTTTCTTTCTTGTTTTGTATTTCCTACTATGCATAGCATTGTAGATATTGGGATCTCTGCTTGACATTATTTTCTATTACCTAAAAAATCTGTAACATGACAGTGCTGAGCACTCAGTAGATTCCTAATGAATATTCATTAATTGAAGAATTTATAGTTTCAAATTTGACATGTCCTGTCTCTGAATGCCTCATATTCTACTGCAATCAGGCTGCTTGCCCTAAAAAAGTATCCTAGCTTCTACTTCCAGTTATGATGAAATAGTGTATAGTAGACTTTTCTTCCTACTAAGAAAACATCTGTCTCAAAAGGTGATACATTTAAGGAGTTCTATAGTTTTGAAGGTAATTCATAATTGAAAAGCCAAAATATCATAAGCATGTGTCGTTAATGATGTGATTTTGATACTTTACATCCCTCTATTTTTCATAGAGAACATGCTAATTCTTAGAGGAAGTACAAAGGCTAAGAATTCGCAGAAGGTGGTTACCAAGAAACAAAGAAGCCCATGGAGCTGCATAGGGGCATGGAGCTAGGACGACAAAGGGTTCCTGAACCATTCAAGACAAGAAGCACCAAGCTAGGAGAAAAGTTAAGTTCAAGAACATGAAGCTAATTTTAGGAATTATTTTTCATGAAGAAATTAGTTGAGTTATTAAGTTTCACAGATCAGACTGCTTAAAAACCAAGGGGAGATTATTCTTGTAAATGTAGAGTATAACCACATAATACTACTTAAAATAGAATTTTTTTTCTGTGATTTGTCTATTCTATTTTCCCTTAAACTTTCATAGTTTTGACTGTTTGGGTATTACCTAAACATTTTTAGAATTCTATTTTTACCAGTGTAAGGTTTTTTAAGCTTATTTCCTTATATATCCCTTTAACCAATTCTCTACTTATTGACATATACAAAAAACTTTATAATTTGAAACAGTGTAACAATGAAATTGAAGTTTTCAACCTACTTGTTATCCTCCATTGTTTATATAATTGTTGAGAATATTGTGTCTAAATCATATTAAAATACCACATTGAATAGGGTTGGATTTCTTAAGTCAATACATAACTTAATAAAACTCAACAGAATAGGGAAAAAATCTATTAGTTGGCCATATGTTTGTTTTAATCATTTAATTGTGTGTTAATTGTGTGTTCATGGAATAATAACGTTTGTTTGGGGGAACTGACATCTGTATACAATGCATCATGATCACTTTCAACCCATTCCCCCCTTTCTACTTCTTTCCTCCTCTAGGTAACCTTTTCCATTTCCAAGAGTCTACTTTTCAATTTCCTTTTTCATCCCTTTATTTCTATTTTATGTTTCTCTTACAAGAGAAAACATGGGATAACTTTCATTTCTTACTCTTTCTTCCTGCATTTAGCATGGTGGTTTCCAGCTCCATCCACATTCCTGTAAATGGCATTGTTTCATTCTCTATGTTCCCTCGTGCATGTAGACCATATTTTCGCTATCCACTCATCTTCTGGTGAGCAGCTAAGCTACTTCCACAGCTTGACTATTACGCTTCATGAGACTATACACATAGTGTACATGTATTGCTATAATATGATGCCTCCAGTTATTTTGAGAAAAAAAAAAGAAAACATACACAGGAGTGGCACAACTGGATAAAACAGTATTCCTGTTTTTAGACTTTTGAGGAATAATTCATCATAATTTCCACAGAACTTTTAATAGCTTACATTCTTTCCAAATCTAAGAGAGTGTTCTTTGTCTCCTGAACTCACAAACATTCATTTGGCTTTTTTATTTTGGATTGAAAACCCTTCTCCCAGCCTGAGCTACAAAATGAGTTTAAGGCCAGCCTGAACCGCATAGTGAGACCCTGTCTCAAAAAGACAAAGAAAGAAAAAAAAAAAAAACCTTCTCACTGGGGTGAAAGGTTATCTCAAGGCAGTTTTGATTTGAATTTCTCTTATAGCTAAGGTTGCTGAACATTTTTTATTTTAATGAGAGAAAAAAACAAAAACAAACATACAGAATTTCAAAAATAAAATGATAGGAAATTGACAGTGGTTATTACACTACATATTGTTATCTTCAAAGTAGTTACTCAGATTCCCAGATACAGGCAAGCAAAATTGATCAAATAATACAGGTACTAAGTGTTCCTTTCAGTGAAGTAATAGAAATTGGTAGTGCAATTATCTTAGCTAATATATATATGTGTGTGTGTGTGTATATATATATATATATATATTATCTTAGCTAATATATACATGTATGTATGTGTATATATATATATATATATATATATATATATGTATTTATGTATTATTTGGTCATTTGTACTTCTTTGAAGAGTCTGTAAAGTTTGCTTGCCCATTCATTGGTTAGATTATTTATTTTTGAAGAATAATTTTTGAGTACTTTATAGATTCAAGATATTAACCCTTCATCCCAAAAGCACATACTAAGGATTTCTCCACAGCCTTTACTTTAGCTTTCCTCTCTGTTCTTTCCTTTCTTGTGCAGAGCTTTTTAATTGTATGAGACCTCACTGATGAGTCATGATATTTGTTGTGTGCCATTGGAGTCCAATTATGAAGTCTTTGCCTATGGCTATGGCTTGAAGTGTTTCCTCTATGTCATCTTCCAAAGTTTCAGTATTACTGGTTTGTACATAGGCCTTCATTTTTATTTGACTTCAGTACAGGCTAAGAGATAAAGATCTGCTGTCAGTCTTCTGCTAGAGGGAGGAAATTTTCCCAGCACCATTTGTTAAAGAGTGTGTCATTTCTCTACTATATGTTCTTGGTCACCTGGTAAAAATTTCAGATATCTATAGATTCATAACTGGTACAGTTTCAACTAAATGTCTCTGGAATCTCTTGTGTTTGGAAGGTAATTCGATCACAGGGTGCTATAGCTGGCGGGAATGGGCACACCAGGGTCTGTGTTTGTGATTGGGGCTATGTGTTTCTGCTCAGCCCTATAGAAGGCTTCTAACCTCAGACCCCTTCTGCAGCAAAATCCCACAGCTGAACCTCTTTGTTTGCTGAGATAGTCAAACTCTTGGCCCACAGATTTTCTTCAAGCCCAGAAAAAGGTGTCCTGGGAGGCAAAGTCATGTCTTTCTTGTAATTTTAGCCTTAATGTTTCACATCTCTATCCTGGGCCTAGCCAACTGGGTGCATGTTCAGTTCTTTCCTGTGGCAGTTATATCATGTACTTATAGAGAATGAAGGAATCTTCTGTACCTAGGCAAAAGGAGTCACTCAAGATCAACTCTTAGCAAGTTTCTGCCGAATAACTAAGAAGGCCACTGTCAAGATGGAGTTTCTATCCCAGTAACACCAGGGACCAGACTGTGACCCCATAAAGCATTATGGGGTCCAAAGTGTGGCAAAAATATTGAGTCATCTTTCAAATTCTGCCCCTGCTGTGGGAAACCTTTGCTTACAGAGGAGCCCATAAAGTCCCAAACCTGTGGCAGACACCTGTGTCATCCTGCCAAGGCTCTAAGAGACAATGTAGCATCAGTTGTGAAATCTCCCCCAAGAGAGTAAAGTGGTCAAACATGGATATCTCTTTCCAGTCCTGCTTCCTCTCTGATGATCACAGTGCTGAAGCTGAAGATGTCATGAGTTCTTCTGAGATATGCTGGGCCAAGAGTGGACCCCTACCCACAAAAGTAGCATGCACTCCACCAAGGGAAGCCTTCAAAGGCTAAAGCAGACCTGGGCAATCACCTCACTCAAGGCTTTGCTCTAGGGGTAAGAACTGGCAAACAAGAATGGGCAGCCCTGGAGTCTGGGAGCCCTGCAGACCAGGGAGGAGCAAGAGCTGAGCCTGCCTCTGTCCTCCCCTGCAAGTCAAAGTCTCAGAAAAACCAGTTGTTCCTCAAACTTCATGTCAAAGATGGGTGCCTGTTCAATGAGCAGAACTTCCTCCATTGGGCTGCCAAGCCTCTGTAAGTGAACAAATAGAAGAAGCTGTCTTCGACCCTACTCCAGGCCACCTCCACCTATACAGGTTTCAGTCTTCACCAGGACAAGTATAGGTTCCTGGTGTTCCTCAGACTGTGCAGGCACCTACAGTCAATCCTGGATAAGAACCCAAAGCAGAGAAGTGTGTGTTCCAGGTGGCCAGCTGGCTGCCAAATACCCTAGCATTCCTCCATGAAAATAAGAATGTCCATGGAAACCTGACAGCAGGGAACATATTTGTGAATCCAAAGGATCTGAGCCACATGAGCATGGTAGGGTATGGCTTCTCCTTCTGCTTTTGTCCAAGTGGCAGATACGTAGCCTACACAGAAGGCAGCATGAAGCCACGTGCAGGGGACATAAAGTTCATTAGTATGAACCTACACAAACAATGTGGGCCTTCCCACTGCAGTGACCTCCAGTCTCAAGTGGCTTTGTGGGTCCCTGCCATGGACAAAGTGCCTTTGCAGCACCAAGATCATGAAGCAAAAATAGAATTATCTTGACACCTCAGAGCTACTTATGGGACTGTATGGTCACTGCAACAGGGCTTCAGAGGCCATACAGCAGTACCTCACATGGTGATGGCCCTAGGTACAAGGAGAGGCTGCCCTATGCCATGCTGAGGAACAGTCTAGAAGTCCTGATGTAGGATCTGCAGGTGACAGCCCACAACCCCCTCTACTTCCAGATGGTGCCTTAGGCTAAGCCCAGAACTCTCAACCTGCATTTTGAAATAGAAACAAGAATCAATATGAGTCAAGTCTGCTGTTTAATCACAGATGAGATTCCAGAAAAAAAACCCTTCTGCGGTGCTGGCTAGTTCAGAGAAGCCCCAGACAATATGAAGCTCCTCCTCTTGCCGCAGTTGCACCTCAGCAGCTGTCAGGCATGTGGAAGAAGAAGGCTAGCACTCATGGTGAGCTGGGCTCTTCATGATGACCCTCCTAGTTCCATTGTGCTTTAGTAACAAGTAAGTTTTTGACCATTCAATGTTTCATTCATTTATTTCAACTTCTCTGGGCATGGCAGAGCATGCTTAGAGTCTGGGCCACTTGGGAGGCTGGATTATATGAATTGCTTGAACCTAAGAGTTTGAGGCCGGCCTGGCCACCATGGTAAGAGCCCCATCTCAACAAGGCCAACTTTCTGGTCTCTTCCTTTGTACTGTAGCACAAATATTCATTTAGTCTTCTATTTGTCCATCCATCCACCTTCCTATCCTTCAGCCTTTCCATCCATCCATCCATCCATCCCTCTATCCATATAATCTATTTTTAAACCACCCCTTTTATTCATCTGTGCAGACTCTCATATACACCCAGTCCTCCAATCTCCCATTTAACCATCTGTCCATCTAACACCCATCTAATTTTTATTCATCCACTTCATTGTTCTTCTACTCCTTACCCTTTCATACTTTCATACATTTAACCTTTCATAAAAAAACAGGAAAAAAGACCAACTCTTACCCCAATTCTTCCCAAATTCATCATCATCCACTTATTCCACTGAGACAAGGGCTGGTGCTGTAGAGCTTCCAAAATGACTTCCTAATCTTATGCTGTCTAAATCCCGAGAAGAAAGAAAAAGTACCACCCATCTGTATCCACTTGGCTTTACTCACAAATCCTTTTTCCCCATGTGGTCCAGTGGTAGCATCAGTGCTCACCAGAGTATACTGAGAGGAAAATCTCAATATTTTCCTCTTCCCCCTGCACACAGGGGAAGCTTCCTGTCCTCTCTGGAGCTGTAATTCATTCAGCACTGGGAGCATGCTTTCAGTTAATTTCCTTAACCTCATATATAACAATATTTGACGGTTTGCTTGGTGGCTACCTCAAGTTGCTACCACAGTTTCTCACAGTAGTTGCATCTCCCCACTGACATGGACCTGCTCTTCCACAGCAACTCGAGGCCTCCAGCTCATTGTCCTGACCACATCCTCCTATTTTCTCTTTTCTGTGATTTAAAATTTCTCTTTACAGAAATTTATTTAGCTGTTATCTTATGATAAGTCTCATAGCAACAAATCTCTGTTTTTCTTTATCTGAAGAGGTTTTGATTTCCTTACGTTACTAAAGGACATATTCACTAGGTGATTCTAATTTGACAGTTGTTTCCTTTTACCACTTGAAAACTATATGACTTCTTTTTTTTTTTTTTGGCGTCTGAGATTTATGATGAGAAATATTGTTTCTTTTCAGCTGCTTAAAGATGGTTTTCCTTGTCTTCAGTTTTCAAAAGTTAAACTATTATTTGTTTTAGTATAAATTGCTTCATGTTCTCTTGTCTGGAATTCCTTTAGCTTCTTCAACCTATGGTTGGTTTGCTTGTTGCCAAGTTTGGGAGATTTCCTGCAGTTTTACTTCTCTGAACACATACATAGACATACTCTTTTTCTCTTTTACCTTTCAATCTTTGAATAGATCAAAGTTTTTTGTTATAGTCCTACAGGTCAGTAGAACGGATTGTTTTTTCTAGTCTATTTTAACTACCTTGCTCAGCTAACTTCTGCTGTTCTTTCTTCAAGTTGCCTGTTTCCTCGGCTCTGATACTGAACTCATCTACTAAGGTCTTCACCTTAAATCTTCTATCTTTTCTGTCAGTGTTTTATAATCTAATTTATGTGCTGACATCTATTTTTCTTTTATTTCCAGTGAACTTACAATTATTCACTGAAGAAATGTGATCACCACAGCTTGAGATTCTTTCTGAGACCACTGTAGCTCCAAGTCATCTCCTTGGCAGTTGCGTGTAGCCAAGGCGACACCCATGGAGGCAAGAGAGGACTCAGAACGTTCCCACTGCACAGCAGTCCTGAGGCCACAGTTTCCAGGACATGGGAAACCCCAGAAAATAAAAAGCAAAGTGACATAATGAAAAAATATTCGATTCATGGATAATCTTGTAAATGTTTACTATTTAAAAATGTATTCTTATTGCAAAAAAAAAAAAAAAAAAAAAAAAAAAAAGCCCGTGCTTCTTACCAACAACAAAATTCTTTGTACTCTCTTCAGGCTCTGAATTCCATGTACTTTAATCGCAACATTCTCTTCATTTGCTTCTTCCAGTTCCAGCCCAACTTGGTTTTTCTCCCCTTAGCTTGAAACCCTTGCTCTATCTTCAAAGCTAAAAGTGGAGCACTTTCAAATCTTGTCCTCCCTGTCCTCTGCTCACTTCGTCTCCTCCCTGAGTCTGACTCCCCTGCCGTGTTCTTTCCCTGACCAGGAACCTCACCATAATACTGAGTATGTCCATAGCTTCTGGGAAATTATCTCCATATATTCCACATAATGGTGACCACAGCATCCCATTTACTATGGAAGGTAGCAGAGCCACAGGTGCTAGGAATGAGGATGTGGACATTTTGGGTGACAATGACTCTGCACCCAAGATCTCCAAACTCACCTGGGAATTCCATGCACATTTTTCTGTAACTGAATAGAAGGATTATGGAGAGAACATGGAAGCTCAGACAGGTAAAACAAAACCAGAAAAATGCTAAGGATTATAACACATAAGGACTTCACTGTCAGATGTGAAGCTACATGACACCATAACAATTAAAACAATGTAGTAACTGCAGAGGAATAGATTTTGTAATACATATATACACATGTAATTAAAAGTATAGTTCATGAAAAGAAATGACATTTAAGGTCTGAAAGAAAGGGGCTGGTTATTCAGTAATTTATGCTGTGAGGATAGGTTTATTATAAAATGTTGGGATTAAAGTTAGATCTGTACCTCCCAACACATGTCAAAAGAAATTCATGATAGATAATCAGGTGACCTATACAAAGCTATTAGGTTTTAGAGTAAGTGACAGATGAAAAGGTTTTTATGATGTTTTGAATGGAAAAATAGCTTTCTAAGTATAAAAGAGGAAGAAATAAAGAGAAATCTTATAGTTTTTACTACATTAATACACCTACACTCAAACTTGCAAACATCAAAATATGCCATAAATAAGGATAAATAGAAAATATTTTCTAGGGTCTGGGCATGGTGGCGCACACCAGTTTTCAGAGCTGGGAAGGCTGAAAACAGGAAGATCACCATGAGTCTGAGCTGTGTAGTGAGACCTTGTACCAAATACATAAAATTAATTAATAAACTAATTAGAAAAACAAAATCTTTTCTAATACTGCAAAAGCTTAGATGGATTAATAAATCAAAAGTCTCATTAGGAAATTAAGCATAGAAACCTGGATTTGTAAAGGAAAAATGCAAATAATTAATAAACACATTTCTTAACATTCAGATGCTTCAGCTAACTAAAGAAATGCAAATTAAGGCAGCTATACAATGCCATTTTCCTCTATCAAATCAGCAAGATATTTCTAAAACCTTGATATGTATTATCCAATATTTGCATGAAAACTTTTTATTCAGGCTCTCATACAGTATTCTCCTAGAAGTACAATCAAAGAAATATATGGTTTTTGCAAGGTATTTAGTAACAGTTCATGAAAGCCATAAAGAAACCCAGCTAAAACTCAGAATTCTAAGTTTCATCTGACATCAGTAAAATATTCTTTCTTGCATGGTTTTAACTACAAAGTAATAATAGTAATAGTAACACTAATAAAACTACTAAATCTTCACCAAGAATAACATGATTAAATGAATTGTTATGCTGACTAGAGTAAATTCATGTGCTAATTTAAAAATTCCATTGAACAAGGATATTTAAATGTGCAGGAATTCGTTCAGAATCATTGAGTGAAAAAAGAATGCTATAAACCTAACCTATATTTAATGCATATGAGTATATTTGAAAGAAAGCTAAACACAAAAATATTCTTTTTAGATTGAGAAGTTGAGAAATATTGGGATAGAAATTAGATTTTTTAATTGCATCTTTATTGTACAAAGTCATAAAATACCCCCTTGTATCCAAAGGCAATATATTCCAACATCCTCAATGGATGTTTGAAGTCCCAGACATTACCAAGTTCTACATGTGTGATTTTTTTCTATATGTTCATATTCAGGATAATATTTATTTTATAAATTCATCAGAGGAAAAGATTAACAACAACAGCAAAGAATAGAACAAGTATAGCAATAGACAGTAATAGAAGGTATATGTATGTTCTCTCTCTCTCTCTCAAAATATCTTACTACACTGTCTTGCTCCTTTTTTGATAATGTGAGCCATCACAGGCCTACATGGAGAGTTGAAGGGGTGTCAGAACAAAGGCACCATGATAGTGCTGGACCACAGATTAAGAGCCACTTGAATGCAGTATCTATCATATCATAGCAATGCGCTGCTAGCCAAGATAGCTACTAGGACCAATCAGTGTGCAGTATACACACGTCGATGTGCTGGACAAGACATGATTCTCATCCCAGGCAGGAAAGAGCTGGGGAGTACAAAATTATGTCGTACAACTAGAATGTTACATGCAACATAAAATTTCAGCATTTTTCATTTAACATTGTCAAGTCATAGTTGCTCTCAGATAGTTGAAACTATAGAATGTGAAACCATAAATAGGGAATATTAAATTTAACAATCAGGGCTGGGAGGATAGCTTGGTGGTGTAAGTGCCTGCCTGGAAAGCATAAGGTCCCAAGTTCGATCCCCACAACCATGTGTTGTGCCAGTCCCAGAACTGGATGGTGCACACCTGAAATCCCAGCACTAGGAAGGCTGAGACAGGAGGATCACTACCAGTGTGAAGTGTATAGTGAGAACCTGTATGGAAAAAATAAAAATATATAAATAAATTTTAACCATCAGAGTAAAAATAGTAGATAGTGTTATTTGAAAAAAAATCAAAATGGTGGTTCAAAAGATTCTAGAACAATTATATTGCTTCCACCAATTAGAGATTGGTTTTTGAAACTTTCACCTTTCTGACTCCTTCCTGCTCTGACAGAAATGACTACCAGCATGTTTCACTGCTTACGTTGCTCTGTCCTGAGGAGGCTCTACTTAGCCTGGTCTAACAAACACAGGTAGTGTTCTGCTTCCTAAAACAACGACATTTTTAAATACACTTGATCCAGAGTATGAGTTAGGCTTCCCCACTTAGAATGATTATTTCCAGAGTTTCAGACAATTTTCCCATTTCATCTCCCCAGACAGATTTAGTGGACTCTGGAACAATGCCTTGACCATCTTCATTGATGATGGCAGCTGAGACTGAGCTCGGCTGCAGAGAGAGATTTTTAAAATAGACAGTAATTGAGAAGCAAAAGTCAAATAGAGGATAGGATCCTGACTGAAAGAGCTGTGTGAAGGTCCATGCTGCAGTCTTGGTCAAGCACTTGCTGCTGTGGGGGGTGCGGTTCCTCTTTGTGCACTGCCTGCATGGCTTCCTATGGTCGCCCTGTCTCCTCACGATGCTTCCTTCTTACATGCTTGCAACTTCACATTGATTTGCTTTTTATCTATTTTCTTTTGAAATTCTTTCTATGTCCACTTACACACAGTTGTCTAAGCATAGCTGGTCCTGTTTAGTATACATATATATATATATATATATATATATATATATATATATATATATTTGACTATACATGATATACATGACTATACATGAAAGAATTTCATCCTCTAATCATATTTTTCTGCTAGGATTCTCTTCATCCAGAACATTGCCTTAGCAGTATATAGGTGTCCCTTCTTGAGGTGTCTTCCTCTGAAAAGACTTCTATGTCTCATGATTTTATTTAATAAATTTGTATTTCTCTCTTTAGTCTGTCTTCCAGTGTGGCATCTCAACTATGGTATCATGACGTATAAGAAAATAAACTTTATCTCCTCTTCACAATAAAGAGTAGGAGGGTTGCATAGGCTGCAACATGAGCTGGTTATCTAGAGAGTGTTCAGTTTTTCTTTCAGATGTTGGTAAGTCCATTTGTTCTATATGTGGTCAGTTCAGTTAGTTCTATTAATCAATAACATGTAACTAGTAAATTTAGTTCAAATTTGGTATGATGATACCGGACACAATCAAGTGCAACTTTGAGTGTCAATCTGGAACTGGCGGACCAACTGCCATTATGATGGCATTTGCAACATTGTGTGGGTCAGAGTAAGATAACTGCCAAGTCCCACAAGTTGGCTAATGTGCTGATTTGTTTATACACTCAAGGGATTTCACTGGGCTTATTCATTCCCTCTCTCGCCACCCCTAGAACATTACAGTCCAAATTGCATCCAACCTTTTGTACCTTTGTCCTGAGTTCATTCCTTGGTAACGACACTAACACATTCAGTGTCAAATCTGTATATTTCAGGTAATCAGAGCCCAAAGCAGACAGGTGTCCCTGGACCAAATGCCACCAAACACCTCCCTGTTTTATCCCACTATTACCAGAGAATCTCAAATATTTCTGTATTCCTTAATGACAAAGTGGTCTATCTTCAGAATCAATGAGAAAATATATCTTTTTGTGTTTATGTGCCTTGTGATAACACCTTTATATGCTTATTAGAATCTGGTGTAGAGTGTTTCTTAAAATATTTTCCATAGAAATTTTACAACTTGGTCTTGTTCCAGGACACTGAGCAGCAATGAAAACTAATTGACTTGTCCCATAGCATTACCCAAAACTAAAAGAAATTGAGAGAAGCAGAAAAAAGCAGAAAAGGGGACTAATTTCATAAAATTCATTTTAAAGTCCATTTTATTCTTCTAAATCCTTATTCTGAAAACAAGACAGTAAAATTTACATTGTGTGTGTGTGTGTGTGTTTGTGTTTGGTTAGATATTCGGAGCTAAAAAACAATCCTGGCACTGATTTATGTAGTTCTTTGGGCTCTGACATGACTAAGGGTGAAAAGGTTTCTTTTGCTAAAAGTAATGACAATCATACCTAAGAAAGCCATTCTCAAAACTGTAAGACTTCGCTAAAAAGTCAGGCTGAGGGCTGTGGAAACCAGTCATTCAGGCTAAAACTTTTTTTTTTTTTTTCACACAATTTTTTAAGTGATTTTCAAAGCTGTTTGTCATTTTGTTTTGTTTTATTTTTTGCACCAGGATCTCACTATGTAGTTCAGGCTGGAAATCTTCCTACCTTAACCTTGAGTCCTAGGATTATAGGCTTTCCCTACCATGCCAGGCACTATCTTGGAATGCTTCGAGCTGTTATTTGAAGGAACCATTTCATAAATAATGTTTTCCATTAATAGAATAGGCATTTTTATATAATTTTAAGAAACACCGATTTTCATTTTTTTAATCACTTGTTTGGGCTTTGAAAAAGTTTGAGTTTTGAGACTTCTTGTTTTCCGAGAGCTCCTCATTATGTGGCCCATTCCTTAAACTCAGATCCTCCTGCCTCAGATGCCCAAGTTCTAGGGTTATGAGCATATGCCAGAACACCTAGGTCACATAATTTCAACTGAATGTAGACCTGCAATTTTCTGCTACTAAATCATTAAGTTAATGTGCACATACTTGTTCATGTGAGTATGTGAAAAGAGAGAGAGTGTGTTTAGTCATTAACAAAATAATTAATTTCCCTGGACCTAAGTTGTACAAATATTTTGCATGGTGCTCAAGACTCTCTTTCCAAAGTGAGTATGTAAGGGGATGGAGAGGTTGCTGATAAAGAAATGAAAGACAGGACAACATGTGATATGCATTATGTATTTATAATGTCTGTGAACATTGAATAAAACAGTGTTTTAATTACATACCCATGGCAGGAAATTAATTAAAAAGTAGATAAATGTACATTAGGCAGCATAGTTCAGACACTAAGAAACAACTCCTACTTCTTTTTGTCCAAATGAGATTGTGTTGAGGAGAGCGGATGATCTGAAATTTTGTTCTGAGAACATGAGTCATTTGTTGCCTTAAACACATTTTCAAATTCTAGATTTAATCTAAGTGACCAGCTAGCGAGTTCCACCTGACGAAAGCGAAGCTGTCCACCGGGTGTCTTGTAACATCGCCAGTGGAAGACTTGAATAGTTTTCTAATTCAGACGGATCATGAAGTAAGTAGGCAATGTGGACGGTGCTTTTTACTTTAACTTACTAGACAAATTAGGTCCTTTGGCATTTTTAACAGATACTTCCAGGGGAAGGGAACAATTACAGTGCTGGCAAGTTGATCTACATCCTTACTTTCCGACTTTGCACATTCAGATCATTAGGTTTTGACATACAAGAAACAGAAAACATGAATAAAATACACTTTCAGTATGATATCTTTTGTTTAAATAACTAATTCTTCAGTAAACTTTCATATTAGAACTTAGATAAAGGGTTTTATTTACATACTTCTCTAATACATTCACATGCTCTTGGGCATCAAAAAAAAAAAAAAAATGTCCACCACTTTTGGCAAGAGTGTTTCTTCCAAAAAGGAAAAAATAAATAAACAGGGAAAGAGGAACAGAATGCTTGCATGGAAAAAGACCCTAAATCAACTGTGGCTCCAAATGACTCAGCATTAGTGGTCTGTAATTATGCATCACCAGCTATACAAACACACATGGCACTGAGAGAATCTAAAACGTACAACACCTAGAGAGAGAATTTTTACCCTCAAACTCTTCATACATGAGTTGAAAGAGGAGTTATATTTAGAGAGTAGTTCAATTGGTATGATCTGCATGCTTCCTTTACTATCTGGCATGTGTGTAGGCCAATTCAGTTATCTAACAAATATGTATTTAGTACTTGCTACATAGGGGCTCTGGCCCGGGTGCTGAGGGCACAGCTGTGAATGGGACAGGAGAGTTAATACACTCTGGTGAGTTAAACTGAGGCTCATAAAAGATAAGCCCCAACTGAAAAGCTGTGCAGCCTTCTGTGTAATAAGTATCATCCCAAGTATAATTAAGGCAAGGCTCTAACGATGAGATCACCCTGGATTAGGGTGAGCCCTTAATCCAGTGATTTATGGCTTCCATAAAAAATTGTACTTCTTAGGGACAGAAAAGAAGACACAGAGACAAAGGCAAAGACCATGAAAAGACAAAAGCAGAATTTGGCTTCTGAGGGAAAGCCAGTGCTCACGAGGAGCCAAGGAGCTATAAGTGAGGAGAGAAGCCAACAGCCTTTCAGAGCCTCCCCACAAGCCAGCCTTAGCCATACCTTGGCTGCGGACTTCTGGTCTCCATAATCCAGAGAAAGGGAATCTGTCTTCTCTTCAGACACACCTCGCTTGTGGCAGTATGTGCATCAGCCCCAGGAAAGGAAAGCACTGGCTTGTATTGAGTTTAACTTCTAATATGGGGAGATAGAAAGTAAGCAAAATATGTAAGTAAAACATACAGTATGGTTGTGGAAGTAAGGGTGGTAGAAATTAACATGGCAGAGAAGTGGCACAGGAAATAGAAGTTATTACTTGCAGAATGGCACAACTAGTGTGAGCTGCAGATCGGGGAGATCATTCAGATGGGTTGTCAGTGATGAAGGAGTGCTTCACAAAGGAGGCACATAGAGTCTTATTTGAAAAAAAAAAGAAGATACAGACAGAAAATTTGTGTAACAGATTGCAAAAGGTAATGCTGGAATGTGCATGATTTAGGGTATGAGTGCTACACATAAAGTCTAGAGTGAGGAGATGTGACTTACTGGAAGAGAATGTCTCTAGCAAATAAATTCAAACAGTATCTCACTTAAAGGCATCTTGTAGTTTACATGACTCAATGTTCAAATTTTTGCACTAGCTGCAGTGGTAGAACATTATAGAAGCCCACTTCATTCCTGTACTCAGCAGGCTTTAAGGATAAATAAGAGACAACCAGAGGGCCAGCAGGTTAGCTCAACACACTAAGCACCTGCTTAAGCAAGCACAGGAAACAGAATTCAAGCCGAGCCCACTCCAGGGCACGCTGACCGCCTACCAAGTTCAGGCATGACTGTGCACACTGGTGATCCCAGCGCTGGGGGGCTGGCACAGGAGGATCACTACAAGTGTGAGCTGCATAGTGAGACCTTTACCAAATATGAGACAGAGAGACAGAGAGACAGAGAGAGAGAGAGAGAGAGAC
>PVKA01009564.1:42500-52661 GCA_004027165.1 Ctenomys sociabilis | reverse complement strand
TAAATAAAAGTAAGAGTAGTTTTGTCCAAATTAGCCAGACTTGACTGACTTTGAAACATGCAGCCAAATAAAAAGTTTAAAAAAAAAAATCTTTCTAAAGGTTACTTGTAGGTAGAGAGCTAATTTATTTACATGCAAAGAGCTGCTCCAGATCTGGACATCAAAGCCTGAAATCAAGCCTCAAAGGGATCACAAAATTCAACACTCTTTAAAAAAGACCACAACAAAATCCAAACACAGCCAAGTAAAATTTATCACTTCCAATGTAAGAACCAAAATTAACCAGGCATGTAAAAAAGCAGGAGAATATAAGTGGGAGAGAAAGAACATAAACAGGCGCCAGGGAGATGGTTCAGTGGAATAAGCGCTTCCCTGGCAAGTGCAAGGGACTGAATTCAGTCCCTGGTTCTGCCAAAAAGAACAACAACAAAAAACCACCCAAAGAACATAACGGATCCAAATATAAAAGCTATGATAAATCAATAAATTGTAGCCTTAAAAAGATCTTAAAAGCCTTATGTGCATAAGACTATCAAAAATAACAAACATTCTGAGAAGAATGGAAGACACATGGAACCTTTAAATATAAAAATAATCCACTATCTGAAATGAAATAAAAACACAGAATGAGATTAATAATAGATTAGACACTAGAGAAGAAAAGAGCAGTGAATTTAAAAACATAAATAAATATTCCTTAACATAATTCAAAGGAAAAGTAAATTGAAAGAAACAATGATAGTCTGAAAAACATGTTTAAATGTAAATCAGTTTATCTCACTCCCAATTTTAGAGTGAGAAAGGGAGAGAGCAAAGAAAGAAATATTACTTGATGAAGTAACATTAAGTCTACCATTAAGACAGTATCAGGGGGCCAGGGAGATGACTCAGTGGTATAAGCACTTCCCTGGCAAGCACAATGGCCTGAGTTCAATCCCCAGTTCCGCAAAAATAAATAAATAAATAAATAAATAAATAAATAAATAAATAAAAGAGTACAGAGAGACAATTTTGGGGCCAGGCATGGTGGCACATGCCTGTAATCCCAGCACTGGGGAGGCTGAGGCAGGAGGATTGTTGTGAGTTCAAGACCAGCTTGAGCTACAAAGTGAGCTTAAGGCCAGCCTGAACTGCATAGTGAGACCCTGTCTCAAAAAGACAAAAAAAAAAAAAAAAAAAAAAAAAAAAAAAAAAAAAAAAAAAAAAAAAAAAAAAAAAAAAGGCAGTATCAGAAATTAGGGCAACATGCCATGGATTAAAAATAAATTTGAAAATTCAAAGTATATTATCTCTGTAATTTTGAATATTAAATTTTATGTTTAAGTATTCACTTTCTCATGCATCCTTTTAATTAGCTCTTTATATGTAACACACTCTTTTGAAATAAAAACTTTCCAATATCGATTCCTTCTTATGTTGTAAATAAGGCATTACTGGCTTAAATGTTGGAAAATGTTGCACATATCCACAGATACCTGACAAAATCTGTTAGTCATTAAACTAGCTACAAGGATAAAAATGATAAATTTTTAAACTAGCATAAAAATTAATATGCATTTAAAACAATTTTGTCACTCACAGACATGTTACTGAAAGCATAGGCAAAATAAATAGGTTATGAAATATTTTATTTCAAATTTGGATATTTATGGACATAACTAATTAGTTTCCATGCCAGAAAGCATTTTTTCAAGCTCTGTTGTTTTGTTTTTGATGTTGTTGATTTTGGTTTTTGTGTTTATTTTGGTGAAGCATAGTTTGTTCATTTCTTTTTGCAATATTAAAAGATCAAGATAGCAGATTTTTGAAAAGAAATGCACAGAGCAGAGGCAAAACCATCGATCTACAACCTGTATGGTATGTAATGGGAAGGCAACAAAGGTCATTGATTGCTCTACAATATAATAATCTGGCCAAAACTCATGTAATACAAAAATCATATTAGTACACTTATGCATGCACTTGTACAGGACAGATTTTTCTTCCTTTGCTTATTCCAAATGTCAAAAATTATTTTGATGTCTTTAACATCTTCATAAAATTGAAACTGTTCTGGACTTTAACCTCCTCCTCTCTACTCTGGAGATTCTGTGCCATGCTTTTATATTTATTTTCTGTTTTGACTTCTAGCTATTGTAAATGTGATTTTTAAATCTGAGTTCTTTGGAGTAGCTTTCCCCGGTAACATTGGTTTCTTCAAATGCTTTTTCTGTTCATTGCTCACTGGAAGCATATGATGTTATAGGAAGATGCAGAATTATATGCTTTTTTTCCCAAGCCAAACGGTATCCAGCTTTACTAAACATACTTTAAACAATCATGGTATTTCAGTCAGAACAGGCACACAGTTTTTAACAGCATGCAACACCTTTCAAACTCCCTTCTTGCATGGGCTACCAAAAATCAGAAAGTCACTATAAAATCCAAGAAGTCTCCATTTGAGGCTGTGAAGAAAGGAATGTTTAGAGTGAGGGTTGACATTTCACATTTACCATGTTGTTTAACAACTTTTCACAAGGTGATCCTGACCTTGGGGAAATGAAAATGGCAGAATTATCAATCTGAAGATTCTCAATCTAGAAAAAGAAATCAATTGTTCTTGTGGGACACTATCTCAACATTACTGGCAAGATTGCCAGACACACTGGGAACATCACTTTCAGGAATCAGATTGCCAATAGGTCTTTGGGTTTAAGGGATTAAACCTATGCTGATGGCAGAGGAAAGGAGGACAAAGAAGGAACTGGGACCTGTTCTGTGTAGAGAGCTGCGAATAGCTACGCCTGAAAGACGGGTGCTGGCTTCCGCCTTCCACCCCCCGCTGGGTGAGTGCTCTCTGTAGTAAACAACTCCTTATATGGCTAAAGCAAAGACTGTGGCTCCCTTCCGCATATCTGGACCTATCAGCTGCGCCCACGTGTCACTCCAGGGTTGGACGCCTTGTGGTATATAGCTTGGGGCAGGCTTGCCTGGGTCAGGAGCAGCGGCAGAGGAGCGGCGGAGGAGCGGAGCGGGGAAGAAGAAGAAGCAAGCTTGTTCAAGGGTCCTGAATAAACTGCCGATGGAAGAGCTGGTTGTTGCGTCATCCTTGCTGGCGAGGTAGCGCGCGACAGTTCTGTACTACAAGTCATTTATGCCAAGGTGGCCACATGTGTCAACATTAGGGAATCCCTCCTCCTGAGAGCCAAGAGGAAGTCTCTCAAAACCAGCAGAGAAAGATGCCTTCCCAAATCACTCCAGCTTTGGAGACATTGAACTACTAACATATATTCCTTTCCCCAAAACAACAATGAAATGTTCTGTGTGCTAACAACACAGCTTAAAAAAAGTAAAACAAAATTCTACAACTTTATAAAACTTGATAAAAAATAATATTTCAAACTGCACAGTCACCAGAAGTACACAGTTAGCAAAAATGCATACACTTCACTTGGCATCTCCAGCATCTTCAGCTTTTTTGATCCTGGTCTGTGTTGGCATTTCCACGTTCTACAGAGTTATCCACATCCTTGTTGGCATCAGCTTTTCACTTTCTCCCTTTGGGTACCTTCGCTCTCCCTTATTTGCAGGGGCCTTTTTAGACTTGGGCTCTGGCTTTAGAGGACCTGGTTTAGCAAACAACCTTGCAGATCTTCTCTGTGGTTCATTCTTCACCTTGGCTTTATCACCTTTAGCATCCTCTTCAGCCTTTCTCTTGGACATGGTGGCGACAGAGGCAGGTCGCAGGCGCTAGACACCAGATGCAATGGCATGCAGCTTTGGGCTTCCTGGGGGTTGCCCTCGCTTCTTCTTCACCCAGAATTATATACCTGCCCCAGCCTCCTAGCCAGAGTGATTGACCTGTCACTTTGGAGGCTTTGGTCTTGGGATGTGGCCACTTTTTCTCTTCAGTTTTCAGAATTTCATTTACCTAATCAGCTTTTTATAATGGCCTAAAGAACGTTTAAGAACCCACTTTATTTCCTTATCTCCCGTGTTTCCTTACGGATAATACCAACGCGTGGCGTTTGGGCAGTGCATTTTTCCAGCAGAAGGAGGTTCATGCAGCTGAAAGCTTCACCACTGAACTGTGTTTAGCTCACTTGGGAGCACTACTTTATGGTCTAAGCAGTCAGAGAGGAGAACACGGTAAAGTTAGTTTTGTACTAGGTGCTATTTTTGTTATTAAAGTTATATTAATCAGGTAAGATTACCTGATTAATATATTATACCATACCTGAAACTTGTGAGTTTTGAAAAATATCTTAATGGACTATGAAAAATTGAAGAACATTTTTATTTAAAAATAATAGTATAGTATATTTTTCTGATATTATACTTATCAAAATTGCAATTATATATTTTATTTGAATAATTCTTTTATTTACTTGATAATTCTCTCCCAGCTAGTAAGATTACAGAAGAGATGTTGCTTGTACTATTTTGTTACACTCTAATGTTACCTCAGAATAAGAACCAATTAGGTGTTCAAAATACTCACTGGATTCAAGACGACAACAGCCACTGACTCTTACAGTATTGTGTTCTTCCCTCCAGTCCAACCATGGGACATCGTGGCCCAGGGATGAGGACAGAATGCCTGAATAGACCAGTTGAGATTTTATCCAGAAGTCAATTCTGAGATAAGATTCAAGTGGAGAATAGTTTAATTGGAAAACAACCTAAGGCAACACTAATGGAGATTGATGAAGTTAGACAGGAAAGAAAGAAATCAATAAATGGCAAATATTCAAAGAATGCTCTAGTGCTGGAAATCCTATTAGGAAACACATCATCCCGCCAAAGAGGGCTGGGTAATTTATACACAATTTTCATAATTCATGGATACACACTCCTGAAGAATTAATTTTCTCAACACTCCTACCTCGGTAGACATGTAGACAGAATAAAATCCAGAAACCAAAGGAAGCTCTTTGGGCATGGATATTGATACTGGCAGTTGAGATATATTTCACTGAAATGGTAAAACAGTAAAAGATAAATCTTGGGCATCAATAATGATTACTATGGGTGGCCCCCTTAAAGTAAAAATATATATACTTTCTTAGGTAAAGGGAATACAGTCTGGGCCTCAATCTCAGTAGGGGAAAATTACATTGTCTTCTGCACTGAATACCTAAAATGGACTTTTGTTGTCAGAGTAGGGAGCAACACTGATCCACTGTTGCCTGCAAGAAAGAATGACATAATCATTGAACTCAGTACAGAGGTTCTTCGGCTAAGGAGTGAAGGGCTGTCTTTAATGATGTGTGTTGTATTTGTAGAGTCTCTGGGGACACTGCATTTTGCTGGGGGAAGAGGTCATAAGGAGTGGAGCTTATATAAGAATTAGAATTCATTATAGGAGAGGTAGATCGTCAAAATGGGACTGAGAATTCTGCCTGATACTTGGCTGGGGTTCAGAATCATCTTTCTGGAATAGATGGCATAGGGAGATGATGCTCCCCCAGGGCAGTCCCAGTAGACTGAAAAAATTCTTGACAAATTAAGGGCCAAACCTCGAATTAATCCTTTAATGGTTAAAAACAAAGATAATTTCCTTCAATATTTCTAAACATTGCCAGATCTGATACATGTATTACTACATTTAACATTCTATATCTGGGGTACACCTTGTTTTGATCATGAGTTGCATTAATTTCCTATTATTATACTAAAATTAGCACAAAGTAAGTCACTTATTTATTTATATTTTGCAGAAACAGGGATTGAACTCTTTACCCTTGCCAGGTAAATACTTTTCTCCCCAGCCTCCAAAGTAAGCCACTTAGAACAACAAGTTTATCATCTTACAGTCCAGTAGGTCAGACTATCTAGAAGAGACACTTTCCTTTCCCATGAATGTTTTGCCAAAAATTAATTTCTTGCAGTTGTAGGACTGAGGTCTCTGTTTCCTCAGCCATCAGTTAAATGCAATACTTCTAGTGGACATATATCTTTTGTATCTGGGCTTCCTCTATTTGCAAAGCCAGCAGTAGTGTTTGAACATTTTGCATGATTTCAATCTCTTCTGCCTTTCCCTCAAGTGTACATTTCTGATTGTCTATCCTGTTCTCATCTTCCACTTATTAGGGATCTATGTTATTACATTAATTTCACCCAGATAATCCAGAGTAATCTCTAAATTCTAAGGTACAGAACCTACATTCCACCTGTAAATTGCTTGGGTCATATAACACAATACCTTTTACGTTTCCAGTCTAAGTCATTGACATCTTTGGAGGAAGCCAAGATATAGAACAGGCGTATAGTATTATTTTCTCTTCTGACAATTTTTATTGGCTTTGTCACTCAAACTGAAACCAAGTCCTACTGATCTTCCCTCAAGCCATCTGATGAACGTGTTCCTTTTCTATTGCCACTGTCACTCTGCTCCTTGAATTTATCCCACCTGGCTTTGCTAACATTCTAACAATTCAGAGTTTGCATTAAATCACTATTCTTTTAATTTGCTCCTCACCCTATAATCCACTCCCTTTCCAAATTATGAACCAAACCATGCCATTGTCCTGCAGAAATCCTTCAGCATTTTTCTGGTTCCCTTAGAGTGAAATTTAAGGTCTTTCCAACCTCATTTCAACTGCACTTGCAGTCGGACTACAGATATCAATAGACTTGGTTGAAATTGTTAAATGATATTGGGCAATTCTTTTATGTCTAAATGTAATTTCCTTATCTATGTGAGTAACACAGTATAGGATTTCCACAATGGTTTGCAATACTGGTGCCTAGAACATGTTTAATAAATTGTAGTTATTGTGGTAACCTTTACAAATCTCTTTACCCTACACTGCTCAAGTGCGACCCATACTCAGGCTGAAATGGACTAACACTTCTATTCCCAGGAAGATTTACATATTCTTTTTTTTATTTGATAGAGAGAATAACATAGTATTAAAACAGAAAAATTGTAAGTGGTACAGAATTTCACTTAAGTAATATGAATTTCACAATATGTATTGTAATGGATAGTGCTGTCTTCCAATCAGTTATTCATATTACCAGATATATGCATGCAAAATTGGAAGAAGAAAGAAAAAAGAAAGACATATATAAGAAATCAAGAGGAGAAAACAGGAGCAAAATTGAAAAAAAAGTCAAAGAAAGTTAAACAGAGCCGTCTTGATAGCTCAGAGGACTAAAGTGCCTGCTTAGGTAGAATGCAGGGCTGGGTTTCCATCCCCAGCATGCTGTGCCAGCCCTGCCCACAAGGCACACTGAGAGGGAATTGAGACTGGGTGTGGTAGCAAGTGCCTGTAATCCCAGCACTTGGGAGGCTGAGAACAGGAGGATCACTATGAGTCCAATCTACATAGTGAGACCCTGTAGACATTGTCCTAAATTAAAAAAAAAAAAAGGTAAGCATTATCTGTTCCTTTCCACAGACCAGCAGAAATGCATAGTACAGTTGTCCAAACCATCGTGCTTGCACACATATTTATATCTCTTAGCTCACTCCCAAAATTGCTACAAAGGCATCTGCATATTCTTATACCTCCAAGGTTTCTTTCTTTCCACTTCTTTTATTTTAAGATCTTTCTGTCCACATTTTAAGCCCAGAACAAAATCACCCATTGAAATATAGCTCAAAATTTGCCCTCTCTCTGAGCACTGCAAGTAGCCCATGTTTTGATGGTTTGCCTGCATCTATGTACTGATATAGCACTTCTTTCAAAAACTTAGCATGTCCCTACTGTCTCACAACCTACTGCACCTTCTTACCCAGTGGTGAGCTTGCTGAGCCTCAGCCATGGTGCCTGGCTCCTGGCTTCTCTGCTCCCATTGCAGTGTCAAACTTGTATTGAGTATGCAGCAAATATATTCCGTATCAACTGAAGTAACATTACCCAAAGACAAAGTGAAAATGCTCATCTGATATGTCTTCTTCTGTAGAAACAAAAAATAAGGTAATCATTATTCATAACATATATTCTTGCCATTACTGCAAATGTTTCCTTGAATTTCCTTTCCATGAAGGATAAGAAGCCAAATATATCTAACTACAGTTTTCCTAGAGGTTTCTGCAAAAGTGAAATTTGTATTTTATTTGTATTTTCCTTTCTGCACCCAATGTTCACATTAAGGATGTATATCTATATAAATATGAATAATAACGCTCTTATGAACAATTCTGTAATAAAAGCAAGTAGAATGTAGGAGAATTTTGGTCAGAAAGCATATTTTAAAAGTAAGCTTCTAAGGAATTATTTTAAACAACAATGACAGGGAAAAATTATTTGAAATGATTGAAAAATACTTCTCTACTGCCCCTCAAATGGATGTACTTTATGAAAGCCAAGGGGAATTTTAAACTCCACATACATTTTGTGAGTGCTCAAATGGAAATCTATGACTAATCTCAAGTGTATTTGAATAAAAAATAGAACAATTTTGATACTGCAAGCTGAATTATTAAGTAAAAATATTCAGTTATCAGATAGTTAATTAAGTGGAACTGACTGTATTCATTAAAATATTTGTTCCAAACAAATGTATTTAACATTCAGATATTATGCAGAATAGGTGACAATTGCATATCTCCATGGAGATCAATAATGGGATTCAGATCATTGTGTAAAGAGTCTGCAAGTTTAATGCAGAGAGAATGTCATTATTATTTCTCTCTTAATGATGGTCATTATGCGCAAACACTGATTGAATTCCATTTGTTACCTGCATTTGAGCTGAGAGGAATAATTACAATTTAAGTGTCTCCATTAAAATTCATAAAAGAATATGAATGCAAAAATTATACTTGAAACTGACAAAATATGCTTTGAAGATATAAATTGTGTTTTCCGATAGAACTCTTAGAAATATTAAAAATAGCTTTATTTTAATAAGATGACATATAAAGTTCATGTGTTATCCTCACCTTTATGTTAATTTAGTGCTGTAATACATGACTAATAATAAAAAGTAAAGAAATTAACTTTTAAAAAGTAAAATCAATTGAACAATGTGCCAGTTATCCCTGTTACTTTTGAGGATTAGGTCATAGTCATTTTTTTCTTTAAAGTGTTTTTAATTTCTAGATGATGTTAAAATCCTATTTTATCCTATATAGTGTTAATAGCTTCCAACTACTCACCACTATGGATAGTGAATAAATCCAAGGTTTAGGTGCAAATTAAATATACTGTGTTCTTCTTCTTTCATCTTGGGTATATTTACTTTGACCTATTGTGCAGTGCCCCACATCTATAATTTAAGATATATGCATTTGCTGCTTTATGAGCCACATGAATCCACAGATCTCAATTGATTAGTCTACAATTTTTTCATAGGGAAATGCAATATTCTAAGATGTCACTTGGGCTGTCACTGCTGCTTAGAAGTCTTCCTTTTTAGTGGCCTCTGGGTGTTGTCCAGATTAAAGAGAAGGCTGAGTGTTGAATCTACAAGAGAAGTCACAGAGATAGCTCAGTAGAATAAGAGCTTGCCTGGCAAGCTCAGGGTCCTGAGTTCAACCCCTGGTACTGAGAAACAAGTGGTTTATAGGGTCAGAGAGATGGCTCAGTAGAATAAGTACTTGCATGGCAAGCTCAAGGGCCGCCTGAGTTCCACAAAAAAAAAAAAAAAAAAAAAAAAAAAAAAAAACAGTTGCAGGGCATTTGTGCTACTCAGGAAATATTTGGAGATCAGCTGAGGCAAGTAATCATGCTTTTTTTCTATACCAAAGATCCACTCTGTCCTTAGGTTAGGCATTAAAGTTGCAGTGTCTTGAATTTAAAAGTGTTTATATATTTTTTTAAAAATCAAATGTGCTTTTAGACTAAGCAACAAGTAACAAGAAAGTCAAGTTAGTTTTTAGTGAAGAGCATCTTTCTACCTTGTGGTTAGATATGTATCACTTTACAGCTGAGAGAGAAATCCAGTGTCTGGAGATGCCCGGGATGAAATGTTTTGAAATCTTTTCTTAGCGTTAGAATTAGGAGCAGAACTCAGTTTTCTTCCTTTGGCTGCAACAATGTTTATAAATAGTACCTCAAGGCACTGGAATCTGTCAATATATTCATTTGGTTTAGCTTATTTTGTCTTTCACATACGAAAGTTTTTGAAAAGTTTGCTCATTGATACCATTTGTGTCATCACAAAAAGAAAAATCATACTTGCTATTATATTTATAAGGTTCAAAGGCTTTAAATTTAATAAAAATTA
>PVKA01009564.1:0-37500 GCA_004027165.1 Ctenomys sociabilis | reverse complement strand
GATGATAGATAATGAGGAGAGAGAAGATAAGGGCAGAGAATATGAGGAGAAAGAGATGGTTATGAGAGAGAGAAGATGAGAGAGAGAGAGAAAGAGAGAGAGAGAATATGAACATTCCAAAGATCTGCATAGAGAAGCCTCCATGAATACTCAGCCAACTGATCTTTGACAAAGGGGCCAAACATGCTTACTGGAAGAAAGATAGCCTCTTTAACAAAGGTTGCTGGGAGGGCCGGGGAGATGGCTGAGAGGAATAAACTCTTCCCTGGCAAGAGTGAAGGCCTGGGTTAAATCCCCAGTTCTGCAAAAAAAAAAAAAAAAGGTGCTGAAAAATCTTGCTCCCACATGCCTAAAACTAAAATATCACCCAGCTCTATCACCATGCACTAAGCTAAAGTCAAAATGGATTAAAGTTCTAAACATTAAAACAGAAACACTAACTCTGCTGGAAGAGAAAGTAGGAGGAACTCTTGAAGACATAGGGGTAGGCAAAGAGTTCATGAACAAAACTCAAATAGCATTGGGTGACACTTGAAAGAATTAACAATTGGGACCTCCTCTTACTGAGAAGTTTTTACACTTAAAAAAAATTATCAACAAAGTGAAAAGGCAACCCACAAATTTGGAAAAAGTCTTGACTAATAAGCACTCAGACAAAGGTCTGCTCTCTAGAATTTATAAAGAACTAAAGGATATTAGGGCCCAAAATTTAAAGATCCAGTCAAAAACTGAGCATCCGAGATGAACACACATTTCTCAGAGGATGGAATTATACAAATGAATAAGTATATGCAAAAATGTTCCACATCACTAGCCATCTGTGAAATATAAATTGAAACAACATTGAGATATTATCTTACCCCAGAAAGAATGGCTATCATAAACAAATCAATCAACAACAAATGTTGGAGAGGCTGTGGGGAATAGGGAACCCTTCTCCACTGCTGGTGGGAATGTAGACTGGTGCAACCATTATGGAAATCAGTATGGATACTCCTTAAAAACTAGGCCTGGAAATCCCATTCAAACCAGCTATCCCCCTACTGGGAATTTTCCCGGAGTAACTGGAAACATCATATCATAGTAATATTTGTGTACCCATGTTTATAGCAGCACAATTTGTGATAACCAAATCTTGGAAACAACCAAGATGCCCATCACCTAAGGAATGGATTAAAAAGATGTGGTATTTTTATACAATGGACTATCACTCAGCTATAAAGAAAGCTCAACTTTAAGCCTTCATATTTAAGTGGATGTCACTTGAAGATATACACATAAGTGAAATAAATCAGACCCATATGTTTAAATATAGTGTAGTTTCCCAAGTGTAAGAACTCAGAAAAAGAAATAAAAATAGAAAGGTATAACAGAAAAGAAAAGTGAGAACTTGAGGATTAGATAATGAAGAGAGGATAAGAACATGACAAGGGCAAAGCCATACATTTATATGCACAAGAGAGTTAAGGCAATGATCCTGAGAATCTTAAGCAGGTTTTTGAAACTAGCAGTTCGTTGGTAGGATATTCACCCTAACTGTACATGCTGATACCTGTGAACTAAGCAACTGCATGGAAGACAGCAATGTAGTAGGGACATGTTTGGAATGTCTGTCATTCTGGTCTTCTAAATATGTACTGCTTGTCATGACATACCAATTACTGCCTCTCAAGTCAATATTTGTTTTTAAAAAGGGTAATAAATGAAAACAAGAGACAAGAAAAAAATGTCACAGGACATCCTGCAACAATACTATATATGATTAGATTTTCAAATCTCTGTGTAAAAATATGTAATTGTTTATTCCTATTTTTTAAAATATTTTTTAATTTTTAATTTTTTCTATATATTCTGTAGGGACTTAAAGTTTAACAGATCAATACTTGTTGGAAAAACACCTATTCCATGTTATGTCTAAGATGTTTGATATTCAGACAGATAGTGAGGTTAAGCTCAACTGCCTATGTTGTAGGTAATAGTAATAGCAAGCTTCTTTTCTGGAGGGTTAACAACCTAAGTTTGCAGACCAAAAATTATGGAGTAAGAAAGGCTGCAAGGACAGCCAACATTGTGGCCCTGGCCTTTCAAGGTCAGTGAAGTCTCAGGACATAGGAGAACCTGTAACTATAACATCAGCTAACTCACTTGTGTCCCAACTTTTCTGATTTAGGAGATTTGGGGCCACAGAGGAAAGTGATCAATGATGTAGAGTGTGTCTAAGGAGAGTCACATGGAGAGAAAACATTCTCTCAGGCTTTCACAGAGAGCAAATTGGTCAATTAATGGCCGTGACTCATCCACATGGCTGACACTGACAAAGGATCTACAGACTGTGGTACAGGGTTTCAGGATAAACCCTGAGGAGATTTGACTGACCTTGTCAGATACAAAAGTTGCATTTCTTTTTATATAGGTCTTGCTATATCTTGGTCTTAACTATCAGAAAATTATAAAAGCAAGGTGTAAAAAGTAAAAGCATATTAATATGTTCAGCTATAAAGGGCTCAAGTCAACAGCTTCTGACATTGCCAATCGTAAGGATAACCCACTACTATTATGGACTACTGGACTATATTGTAATATTTTGCTGAATTCACACACCTACCATATTTAAATGACAATGGAATACCCTTCTCTGACAAAACTAAATAAAAAGGAGGGATATAAATGAATATATCTATATATTCAAAATAGGATATACATACAGCTACTTTCTCTTAATTCAATGAATAGAAATAGTTGCTCTAATAATGTTTGTGGATAGGATATCATGTCTGCATCTTGTACAATTAATAACCAATAAGACAACAGTATGCAACATATTAATTACTGAAACTGTCCTACTAATTGGTTTTGAAACTATCTCATTAGTTTTTGTTTCTCAATAACATTATTTTTTTAAAAAAGAGATATACCTGAAGTTCTGTTCATCCAAAGGCTTTGATCAGGATACGGACAAAAAGAAACTACCCAGGATTGAGTTAACTTACTGAAAAGTAACATCGGGAAATCCCTGAGACTCGTGCAAGACTGTAATTCCTGTGGAGAAAAGTCTAAATCCTCATAACTTATAGGGCATCAAGTAGACTACAGAAAAAGGTATAGCTTTTGGAGTGACATTAAGCTCACAGCTTTTTTTTTCAGTACTGGGGATTGAACTCAGGACCCTGCACTTTCCAGGCAAGTGCTTTTCTACTGAGCTATCTCCCTGGCCCTAAGCTCACAGCTTTTCTATTTTCACCTGCCCAACTCCAAAGTCAGCCTTGTCAGAAGCAAGGTAAGTCCAAGTAACTTAACTGAAGTCCTGAACAAAGCTTGAGTTTTTGAAATGATGATATATATTATCATTATTATACATCAAATAAATTAAAATTAATAATGCTTATCATCTAAATGAAAATCACCTTGAATGCAAAGAAACAGGAAAAATAACAGTGTTGAAGAACAGAGCAAGAAATTACATAAATGATACAAGTAATATGGGTAGAGGATAAAGAATATTAAAGAGGCATTGATGATACAAAAGGGACTGAAATAAAATATTTAGATAATTCTCCAATATTTGACAAAATTTAACTGGTTGTATTGACAGGAGAATAGTACACACTGCAGACGGAAAGGTGAGTGAGCTACAACATATAGCAAAGAAACAGTTGAGTACAAAACTCAACAATAAACACAGGGGAGAAATGGCCAGAGCACAGGGTCTCCCCGGAGCCTCAGGCAGTCCTAAAGGGAGCCTTTCAGAGATGGCTGGATCTACAGAGTGCTGGGACCAAGGGGTGCGTATGACTGAATCCGCCCACCGATGAGCTTGACATAGTTCTGGCTAAGATTAAGACTGCAAGTGCTGCACCTCCCCTACAGGTAACTTTCTGTTAACCTGAATGAAGCATAAGGAACAGAAAGAGGACTCATACCCCTGCTAGCGTGTAGGCGATGGTCGCCCCGGGGGGCCCCCTTGCGTGTGCCACCCTGCTGTGGAGTCCGCTGACTTCGGACTGGAACCTCCACAAACTGGGAGCCAAAGAAACCTTTCCTCCTTTAGCTTTCAGTGCCAGGAATTTTGTCTTGGCCATGAGAGAAGTAAAAGTGAGATACACGTGTAACTAAATGGCTTACGATGTGCAACAAAGAGAAAACTCCCCAAAGCCACCTGATAAACAAAAACGGAGTGCTTACCAAGGGGAATATAAATAACATAGACCAGAAGAGATGAAAGCATGCATTTGACAGTGGAAAGACAAAAGATAAAAGCATATCAATGCATGATTCTATATTTACTAAAAATATTTATCAAAATAGAATATTATCAAATATTTAAAATTCAAAAAATTTACTGTCTGTAATGGAAAGAATAAGAAACTTGCTGGAAGTTTCTTAGGCAAATTGGAAATGATAAGAGCTGAAAATCTGGAAAGACACTAGAGAAAGAATACTAAAATTTTTAAATATGATGAAAGATTGCTTCTTAACTTTTAAACTCCAAAGCTTAACCTAAAAATTGTATTCAGTACAAGGTCTACAGGGTCTCACTACGTAGAATGGACTTGTAGTGGTTGTCCTGTTTTCAGCCTCCCAAGCACTGGGATTATGGGCACGCCCCTCCACACCCAGTCTCAATCTGGGGGGTGTGGCTGGCACAACACAATAGGGATCAAACCCAGGCCATTGCACTCTGTCTAAGCAGGAATGTTAGTTCACTGAGCTTTCTGGCTGGCCTGGCTAACTCACTATTAAAAGCCTATCTATTAATGAAGTTTGGGTTTATAGCATATGTGGAAATAAAATATATGATAAGAGCACAAAAGTTGGAAAGAGAAAGACTTTCCAAGTAATATAGTATTGCTTGGAAGTAAATTGTGATAAACATTTTGATTGTGTATACCAAAGAAATACTTTTTTTAAAGATTATAGTTACTAATCCAACAAAAGAGCTACATTGAAATTTTTAAAAATAAAATGTCTTCAATCATAAAGAATAAAACAATAAGCAATAATGAATCATCAAAAACCACAAAGCCATACTGAGACAGTTGAGGGTGATTCAAAGATATTTAAAAGTCAATTTCCCTATGTTATAATTTCATGCTTTTTTTTACCAACTATATAGTCTGATCCATAGCAAAGTTAATAGTGAACAATCAGCTTTTTAGGACTATTATTGACATGTGAAGAACCTTCAATGACAGCTATTACGGTTCAGAACTAGTATTGTCCCCCAAATATCTCACGACCTTGGAAGGTGACTGGGCCCCCAGTGAACTCCACTGTTGACGGCTGAGTAGCTGACATGTTGGGTGGTGGGGCCTGGTAGAATGAGGCAGATGAGTGGTAGTGAAACCTGGAAGGGCGAGCTCTTATCCTGGCTCATTCCCTCTCTCTCACTCCTCGTCCCCTAGCCCCTCCTCTTCCCTCCCTTGGGTTGATGCCTCTCTCCCATGGGTTGATCATCATTGGTCTATTATGTCCTTCTGACATGTTTTCTCCCGGGACTCAGTCAAACTTGAAACTGTGACCCAAAACAATCCTCTCCTCCATTAAGTTGCTGGTGTTGGGTATTGTGTCCCAGGGACAGGAAAGTGGCTAAGACAACTACATATTAAAAATTCTCAAGTTGAAATATGTTCTGTAAGCAATTGTTCAAATATTCGTCTACATATAACAAGATGCATATGAGGTGGACATACTGAGATTGCCTCTAATAGTGGGATACAGATGTGTTCTTAGAGAAAGACAGAGTTGGCTCTGAAAGCTTTATTGAGTGATTTCTCTGGGCTGATCACTGAATTCAGGGAGTCATTTGAAATCAGCTTGTCCATAGATTTGTTACCAACTGTAGAGAATAATGAAGGATCTCATACTTAATTGGAAAGCCCATTGTCTGCCTAATAACATGACTTTTTATAGACCAGAGATTATAGACACAGTAATTGGGAAGAGGCCAGAACACAAAACAACATGATGACTGGGCGTGGTGGCACACACCTGTAATCCCAGCACTCGTGCGGCTGAGGCAGAAGGAAGTCAAGGCTAGCCTCTGATATCAGTTCAAGGCCAACCTTAACCGCATATTGAAATCCTATTAAGCAACAAAACAAAACAAAAAGTAACACAATCAAAACTGTCCAGATGATGAAAACTAAGGAAACAGGGACTACCCCTCAGCTGTTTTCTTTCCCTCATTTCTCAGCACCTTCTTTAATCCTTGCCACATTGTAGGAATACCGGGATTACATGAAAGTCACTAAAACATCTCATTTATTTTATGGTGCTAGCCGATGGGTGCACTTGTTGCAAATACTAACAGCTGGATTTCTCTCAGAATGCATTACAACCTCTCAGAAGCAACATATCATACTGTTCTGCCCTCCAGGGATTCTTCTCAGAATTTGACAAGTTGTTGGTAAAGAAAAACAGAGGTGGTGAAGTCCTTGACTCCTGCCAGTTTAGTACTTTGCAGTAAGCCAGGGCTTCCTCTTGCATCCTTCCTCTCACAGCTTTATAAAGCAATGCGATATTGAGGAAAGCACTGGAGTCAGAATACAATTCAAAAGGTCTGTTTAGTTGTCTTCTGCTGTACAGACGATCCTTAATGAAAGCATTTGGAGTTCAAGTCTGCATAGGTGACATTTGAGGTAGAGAAGTTGGGTCCAAAAGTGCTGGTGCTAGAAGGAAAATCATTCTTTTTACACAGTGATGGCTATTGCTTTCTATATTTCTACAAGAATCTTAACTTCAATAATGAGGTCTTTTTAAATCAGGTTCAAGTAAAGCAGGGCCCTTCTGCTGCCAGAAGGCAGGGCTAGCAGAGCCCCAGCTAAGCACGGCACTTCCACTCTTCTTGGCATGCCCCAATTTGAATGGGAGAACTGATCCCAGCACCGGGGAAAGCCTGTATGAAAAGCATGAAAGAGTGCATACAGCATTCTTACAAAAGAGAGAGTGTGGCAAGGTGGCTCCATGCCACTAAGGTGGGGCAGAAAATCCACATGTGCAAAGGGCAGAGCCAAGATAATTCACTGTGGGGTAAGGGAACCAAGACTTTCAGGGTCCTGCATAGGGCTAATCTCTTTGTGGGTTACAAAGCCTTAGTCTGGAGCAAGTTGAAGAATAGATTTTTTTCCGAAAGATGTACTAGAAATCATCCTAACTGAGCCAGTATTCCAGCACATCTATTTCCACATACAAAAAATTAAATAAACCTAGGAAGTAAAGTTACTTGACTAAGGTCATAAAGCTAATTAGTAGCTCATTTCTTCAGGGTTATTGAAAGGAGCAGTCAATGTTTAATCGTTTCTTTTCTTCTTTTTAATTTCTTACAACGTTCTTTTAAACAATTTTGTATTATATCTGGTAGCATAAACAACAGATTTGAAGCAACATCATAAAATGTTGCAGTCTCTGTTGAATTCCTATTTTGTTTAGTGAAATTCTGTACCATTTCTAATGTTCTTTTGCTGTTTTCTATTCTATTTAAAAAACAAAAAAATATGGGCAGGACAGCTAGCTCAACAGACTAAAGTGCCTGCTTAGGCAGAGCACAGCAGTGCCCAGGGTTCGATCCCCAGATGCTGTGCCAGCCCTGCCCTCGGGACACACTGAGAAGGTGATTGAGACTAGGTATGGAGCATGCTTGTAATCCCAGCCTTTGGGAGGCTGAAAACAGGAGAATCACTAGGACTGCTATCTACCAAGTGAGCCCCTGTACACCCTGTAGACCCTGTCCTAAATTCATAAAAATAAATAAATGAATAAATAAATAACTGGACTACATTAAATATCTATTGTGCATTTGCAACTACAAGCTAAAACTCAAAGAATATCAAACTTACATTCACTCACAAATATGGAAATGAGTTTATGATTATTATTATTTTTCCCAAAGAAATTAATATCACAATTATTTCTGAGTTATTTAATTTATTTTCTGAATTTGTTTGCAAACCTATATAGTCCTTATAATCTGCGTCTCTGTATTTTGACAGCAAAAATATTCAACATTAGCGATGACAAGAAAATCATCCAAGTAAGATAGACACTAGCTCTAGCACTAAGGCAGGGCTTCCAGTTTCCGGGTTTTTCATTTATTTGTTTTACTCATTCAATTGATAGAATAAGAGAATCTTTCAGGGAAAAGAAAGAAGTTGAGGATCAGGGAACTTCACTGAGGAGGAAAACAGCTCAAATTCTATTAAGCACACACACACATGTGCGCAAACCTAGTTTGGGTGACCACAGTACACTTACTCGCTCAGTGCTGTGTTCCATAAAATTTGGCAGTTCGTAACAAGGTGAGATGGTCTTAGCCCTTCTTCCCCACAGACTACACATGCACTTGCACTGGGAACAAAGATAGTATCTAACACTAGTCAGATTTATTTTGTGCTACCAAAAATATTCAGTGCCTAAGGACTCAACACTTAATTAATAATCTTACCCAAAATGCTAACATATTCATGAAAATAACTTATCCTTGTCTCATTCTTTCATCCTGCAAGATTTTGGTAACTGCTGTAAATTCCCAGCTACAGAGTGGGTGTTTGAGATAGGACAAAAGAAGTTAATACCATTGCATGAAAACCCTAAGTTTTCTGTTTTAGTAATACTCAGATTCTTTTCATTTATGATCCTTCAAAAATATGGGGAATGTATAAAACATAGATGTAAAGAAACGTAAAGAAAGACTTCTGGAAAGTACACATTTTAAGGAAAATAGGGGGCTCCGAAGTAGTTGTGCTTTCTCTCTCTTCATGAAACTTCATGATAGAGACCTCATTTTCTTAAGCAGCTTCTCACCTTCCTATTTTATTCTGCCCAGTTTGACACTGATGACCACCCTTTCGTGCTATTATGTTTCAGGTATTTTAAGTACTTCACTGAACCTTTTACTGGTTCTTCTCTTTCTAATGCCAAAAAAGTGACATATTTTCTAAGATTTTAGCATAAGCTCCCTTATTGTATTTGCATGTTGTCTCTGTCACAATACGCCCATTATTTCAGCAGCAATTACAGAGGATGCAGTGGCCCCTGAATATAAAAGGCCATCATGGACCCCACTCCTTCCAAATCCCCCTGCCCTTTCTCCCTGGTTGACTTGTGTGCTCCAAGCTAACTGACCTAACTCACTTCTAATCATGGCACCACTCCACTTCACATCTTCCTAGCTTGTTACTTCAGTCATCTTTATTTCCTCCTCTCTTGTTTAATCAACATTGTACAGTGAAACAGAGCTGCATCTGGAGTCTGTTAGTCCTGACTTTAAAACTAGTAGCCATCACTCACTAGCCAAGTGAAGGTAGCTATGTACATTAACCTTGAGGTGCTTGTACCATCAAATATAGAGTGTAGATTTGTCCCAGGTATAAGAGGTAACTGAGGGCATTGACTGAAAGTATGTAATGTATACATAGCAGGTGTCCCTTTCCTTCATTTTTTGTTTATGTATTTGGTTGTTACAGGGTCTCACTAAGCAGCTCGGAATCATGATCCTCCAGCTTTCAGCCTCCCCAGCTCTAGGATTATAGGCATGCACCACTACTCCAAGAGTCTGGTTGGTTTAGCCCACCCTGTGGGTGGGGCTGGCATAGCATGTGGTGCCAGGATTGAACCGTGGTCCCTGTGTTTGCCTAAGCTGGCCTAAGCAGGCACTTTAGTACACTGAGCTGTCTTGCCGGCCCCCATTTCCTTCCTTTAAACACATGTGTAAAATCAACTATCATGTCTAAACAATGATGTCTATATCCTTCAGGTCTACATCAAATATTCTAAAATTTTCTCATATTTCATTTCAATGGGATTTAGAAATTGTTCCTTTTACTCATCTAGTAGCGTTAGTTCATGTTTGAAATTGTTGGTTCTTATTTCACAAGCTTCATATTTTAAATTTTTTACATTTTCTCTGTACAAAATGATAGTTCCCCAAATTTAAACTGAAAAGTAAATTAATGAATTTGTTACCAGGCACATTTCAGGTCTTCAGTGACTACGTGTTGTTAATGGGTACCACAATGCTGTGCAATACTTTAGTTTCTAAAACATCACCAACCCCTATGACTATACTACTGATTTATCTTTACTTTCTTCTGGGAAAGATAATGGTCTAGACTTATGTTGTCTCCTACAGCCCAGAGTGGCAGTTTCAGAGCAGAAAGACACTGGGAGATTTGAAGAACAATTAAAAGAAACACAATGCAAGTTATTTTACAGGAAATGAAGGCTTTTTGTGGATAGAAGTTTGGAGGTTGCTCAAGAGTATGAGGATAGTAAATTTTTAAAATGAAGATTTTAACAAGGTCCTATGTGCTACCTTTGCTCTATAAAAGAAATAAAGACTGGAGATATTAAAATCATCCATTATTTCATGAACTCTTTTTAAACTATGATGCTGTTCTATTTATGCTCACGATGGCTTTTTATAACCATAAAGTAAGTATAGAATTACATTTGGAAAAATTCTCTGCTATTCATACCATGAGACAACATAGACATACCTAAGAACCAACCTAATGTTGTATAAGAATACACTATGGGATATTGGTAACAGTGACCATCAGATGTCCAACAAGGAATAAAGGCCCTGGATTCCTCCTCAACTAATGGGTATCTCTCAGAAAGTACGCTGAGTCCTGTCTTGAGAATTCACCACACTACAGCATTACATTCTACGTAGTTACAAGTGGCATGGTGGCAGTCATCACCCCTGGAAACCCGACCATGAGCCTCGTAAATGATGCCGCAGAACACCTTTCACCGTGAGTAGCCACTTTGAGATTTATTGATTTGTTTATTTTTTACCCTCACCTCAACTGCCTAAGAGTGGCAAGGATATGTGTTTTCATTGTTTCAAATATACAATATGCAGGCCAGTGGACACTGAGTTACTGTTGCTTTAAAATGTTTTATTAAGCAAGACAATTGACGAGATACCCAGTTGCCAATTTAGTAGTACTGGCATATTACCCAGTGATAGGAAGGGAACTGGCATTGAACCTGGCCGAGATCAGGCAGCAGCACACGTGCCCACAACTGCGGGGTGTATATGCTGAACGTTTTACACAGCAACATAAATTTTGTACATGATTAATTCCTCTTATCTGGACTTTTTATTTAAATTTAGGCTAATTCTAATTAATTGATGGTTATGATTTTCACAGAATCTTCTTTCAGTTAATGACTATAGCTTTAATTAGTGAACACAGAAGCAGTAGAACTCAATGTTCAGGCATCCGATGCCACCATGAATGCCTTTGGGTTATAGCGAAGTCTAAAGAAAACTCAGATTAGTTTTGCCTTTTTAAAAGTTTTCTTCTACAACTATTGTGACAGAATGGCATAGAGCTCTTAGTCCCAAAGTAAGAATATCTAGTAGTATTCAGTTAACTTTTCTTTCTTTCTTTCTTTCTTTCTTTCTTTCTTTCTTTCTTTCTTTCTTTCTTTCTTTCTTTCTTTCTCTTTCTTTCTTTCTTTCTTTCTTTCTTTCTTTTTCTTTTTTTTTGTAATTTTTAGGGAAGGGTCTACAGGGTGTTCAGACTCATAGTGATTCCCCTGTTTACAGCCTCTCAAGTGTTGGGATTATAGGCCCACAACACCATGCCCAATCTCATTCGCTATCTCAGTGTACTCCGGGGTTGGGGCCAGCACAGCAGGCCCAGGGATTGAAACCCTGGCCCCTGAGCTTGCTTGCAGGCACTTTAATCCACTGAACCATTTGGCCAGCTCTTCAGTTAACTTTTCCAATGAACACTGCTATAGTAACCAAATAAGGAATTAACTAAACCACAGATAAGAATTTTATAAGAATACATATAGGGGCCGGGGAGATGGCTCAGTAGAATAAGTGCTTGCCTGGCAAGCACTAGAGTCTGAGTTCAATGCCTGGTTCTTAAAACAAAAAAGAAAAAAAATATAATTTAGAAGGCATTCATTGTTAATTGGCATATATATCCAATGCATATGGAAAAACAATCTGTCAGTGACATCTGATTCCTCTAATCCCACTACCTATTTTGAATTCACATTAATACTCAATAAACATTTTTAAGTTTCTGCTATTTTATCAATTCTTTATCTCATCCCTCTGATAAAAATTATTTTGATACGTGAGACATGAGATTTCATAGAGAAACATAAACATGACATCAAAGTCGGGATATCCTCTCAACTCTTAAAATAACTGTGAAATTCATTTAATTACAGTATTTCCATGTCCACAATTAATGAAATTAAGGTAATTTCTGTACAGAAATCACAAACATGCTTTCTCAGGAAAATACCAGAAATGTATTACTTTCTAAATCAAGACCCACAAGGGGCTGAATACTTTGGATTTATCTTTGATAAAACAAATATCTTCTGGGTTCAAATAAAGTACATATCTTTCAACCAACAAAATAAAAAGAGACCCAATCAATGGAAAAAAAATTGTCAGACAGATGACTAATGTCTAGAATATATAAAGAACTCAAAAAATTAGATCTCCCACCATAAAATTCACAGTCAAATTATGAGCAACTGAAATGAAAAGACATTGCTCAGAAAAACTACAAATGGCCAATAAACAATTTTAAAAAATGTTCAACATCACTGGACATTACAGAAATACAGATTAAAACAACACAGAAATTTCAGCTTACTCAAGAAAGAATGGACATAATCAAGAAATCAAATAGTAACAAATCCTGGCATTACTACAAGAGACAGGGGAAGAAACATTTCTATATCATTGGTGGGAATTTAAACTTGTACGACAGCTATGGAAATCACTGTAGAGATTTCTGTGAGAACTAAATATAGAAATTTCATTTGAATTAGTTTTTCCCCTTCTAGCTATCTTCTCCAAAAACTTAAAGATATCATATTTGGAACAGTGCAACTCAAAATAGCCAAATATTGAAAGAAGCCTGTATGTTCATTAACAGATAAATGATAAAGAAAATGTGATATTTTATACAATAGAACCCTGCCCTGCCATAAAGCAAATAATCTTGATTCATTTGTAGGAAAATGGAATTGCCTTGAAATCATGTTAAATGAAGTAAATTGAGTATACTGGTTAAAATCTCTCATGATTTCTCTTCAGTCATAAATCCCAAAATATAAGTAAACCACAGAGCAAATTAAAAGAAAAGAGAAAACAGGGAAGTAGATCTTTTGGAAAAGGGAGGTGGAACCAAGAGAGGGGAGGGTGGAAAAACAAATGAAGATGTATTATGTACATGTGCCAGCTCCCGTGATAAATGTAATCATTCTATGCTGCAAACATGTACTAATACAAAGAAATAAATAAAAATAAAGAACCACACAAGAAACTCCTGGGGGCTTCTGAGTGCCAACCTAGCCATCAACGGAACCATATAGATCTCAGTTATCACAAGTGAACCTGGTACCATGATGAATTAACCACGAAGTCTGAGAGTGAATGACCCAGTGTGTAATAGAGTAAAGCAAGAGAGTACGAGCCTGGAGGACGGTGAAAGGAGCGACCCCCAGTGTCAAACACTACAGTTGGGACAATGAATGGGTCAGCAGAAGGAAAAGGCACTTCAGGGGCAGTAAGAGGCCAAAAGCCTGGTTAATATGAGCCAAGAAGAAGAAGAATGGTGGCAAGGAGTACAGAGACATCCATTTTGCCCCTGCTTTACTGAGAAATTTGTTTTGAGTTCTGTGGTAGGTCAGCAGAATTATGGGGTTCTAGCAGCAGGAAGATCAAAGTAAAAAGATGGATGGGCGGTTCTGCCTCTGAGTCGCTGCATGTTCCAGACCTTCTCTCTTGAGGAAAGGAAATTACGCCCGTGCTAACGTGAGCATGGCTGTGTATGACGACGACAAGGAAATAGATGAGATCTGATCTGTTCGCTACCACATTTGGCCTTTGAGTTCTGTTAGGATTATTGCACCTACATGGATGGCTGCATAATCCAACCAATAAGGTAACAAATTGTAGTTTCCTAATCCAAGGCACAGTACATCAAAATAATGAGAGGTATGATTTAAAAAAGTGCTAATTTCCTAAGCAATTTGTTACTACTTCCTTCATCATACATGCAAATGCCAAAACCTGACTTCTCATACATACAATGCTACATGTTCTAAAATAATTATGAAAGGGAAAGGGTGTGATTATCTCAAACGTACTTATGAAGGAAACCTCACAGATATCACCAAGGCCCCATGGAAAATTAGTCTTTTGTAATGCTGTTGCTTGTAAGAGTATATGAAATAATGAGGAGTTGAGAAACAAGTGATATGCTTTATCTTTTTTAACTCATAGTACTCATGTATTATTAAGTACAAGAGAGATGTTCAATAAATGTTTACTAAAGCAAATATAATAGTTTTGTTGACAAACCTATATTCCTTGATTTCCCTGAAACTTTAGGCTATACCATTCTATTCCTTTAGGGGTAAGACCTTGAATTCCATACAGTGATGTCCTTGCTTGACCAGTGCTTTTCTTTGGGAGAAGTCTGGTTGTCAGACAAACTCCTTTGGCAAAATTTTGCTTTGTTTGCAAACTCTGCATTGGGTGGCAAACACAAACATAGCCATTTTCTCCAAACTTGCGAAACAAATTGTTTGTGAACTGGAGTACCATATTTGCCCTGAAAACACCATACTAGTTAATTCTTTTGAAACTAAAGCTGAATGCCAAGACATTTTTTTTCCCTTGGAAGAGATGAAAGAGGTCCTCTACTTACCTCTCTGTACCCCAAATACACACATAAACTAGAAAAGCTATAGAATTTTATACAATTAATTCTTGGGAATATAGTGAGTCAATGCCATTCAATTTCTCACTTTTAGCCCTGGCTTACTCCTGATACTGCATTGTAAATTAATTGCTATTTTAAAATAGTGCAATTTTTTTTAATCAGCCATATACAACGGTCACTGACTCACTTGTCATCACTTCCTTATGACCTGACGTCATCTCCTTTTTCCAGCTTTGCATGTCAGGGTTTTAAGACTTATCCCTAGTAACCTTACACCACAAGGGCAACTTCTCCCAGGTAGACCTTTGTCTCCATCCATCTCCACTTCCTCTAACACATATCTCATAAGAACTATCTGTCCACTAGAAATGCTCTGATGCAAAGCCTGTCTTTCTGCTGATTTAAAGTTTTCTAAGGGCAGAGACCATTTCAGACACTTGCTTTGTATTTACATAACTCCCATAACACCCATCAGAGCAGTGAGCACTCTGAGAACCCAACAAGTGCCTGTGAGTTTGAATAGCAGGAAGCAGAGTTGAATGGCAAGATTGTCTAATGACAGAAAAGAAAGAAAGTTCATAGGTAGACAGCTGCACTAAAAGTGTGCATAATAACTAAAAAGAATAAATTTAAGAGAAAATATGGTCGAGTGTTATGGTGCATGCCTATAATACCAGCATATGGGAGGCTGAAGCAGGAGAATCATTGCAAGTTTAAAACCAGCTTGGCCTACAAAGTGAGCTCAAAACCAGCCTGAAATGAATAGCAAGATCCTCTTTCAAAAAATAAAGAAAGAGAAATGTGTCCAATTTTTAAGATGATTAAACCTATATATCATTCATACTTCTAAGATTAATGACTGGTTTATAGTTATCTTTCTCTCTTTGCTTGTTGGGTGAAAGTATAAATAAAGGAATGTAGATAAATAATGAAGAACAAGAGACCTAGTGTGTCATGCTGGCCCCAGCCCTGGGACACACTGAGACAGCAATTGAGTCCCTGCCTGGTGACACATGCCTGTAATCTCAGTATTTGGGAGGCTGAAAACAGGAGAATCACTATGAGTCCAATCTATATAGTGAGACTCTGTGGACTGTAGACCCTGTATTAAATACATTTTTTAAAAAGCTTCACTTGTATTCCTTTTATGATCAGAATAAACTCATTTGAAGCACACCTGATCACAGCCCCATAGTACTTCCACCGCACAAGAATTGTCTGCATGCTGAAGAACAGAGACAGCATGAAGAACAGAAAAGAACATACTTCGTCTTTCAAAAAATATGAGACAGAAAATACAAGCAGTTTTAATGTTGGTCTCTATATTTCCTAATATTTTCAAATGTCTTTTCTTTAACTTTACTTTCATCCAGCTTTATGAAAAGTATACAGTATATAGTGAGGTAAAATTGTAAATGTTACATATTTCACAAGATGCTGTCTTTAGTCATTTCTGAAAACTGGTAGCACTCTAGCAAGAAGTAGTAGACAGAACTGTAACTCTTTTAGTAGTAAATAATACTATGCACAAAACAAAATACAATAATTTAAATCACTGGACATCAAAAGTGGTGAATAATTTATTATTCAGAGGCTGCAAAGCAATGTTCAGCCTCCTAGACACCCAGACACTGGGATTAGTCTTAATTCCCCAGAGGAGCAGATCCAATAGGAAGGATAAATGGGCTGAAAGAGGTCATTATCAGGAATTGGTTCACACAGTGGAAACCAGCAAGTCCCAAACTGACAGTCAGTCTGCTAGAGATCCTGGAGAAACTTAGCATAAGTCTAGCCCCAGTCAAAATCTTGAGAACTAAGGAGATGGAATGGGATAGTTCCAGTCCTAAAGCTGCAGGTTCATGACTCCGAAAGTACTATGTTTCAATTCTAATCAAAATACAGAAAAGACAAAAGAAAATAAAACACAGAAAACAAAACAAAAAAAAATATTCAATTTCAAATATAATCACAAAGGAATTCAGTTTTCCTCCAGGTGCTCTTACTGCCTTCCAAGTGACTGGGAGAGACCCACCCACACTCAGTAGTGCAAACTGCTCCTCTTGGTTTATCACTTTAAGTGGTAATCTAACGCAGAAGGACCCCCAAGTAGACACCCAGACTGCTGTCTGATGAAAAATCAAGACATTCTGGGGCCAGGGAGATGGCTCTGTAGGGTAAGCACTTGCCTGGAAAACGCAAGGGCCTGAGTTTAATCCTGGGTTCCACCAAAAAAAAAAAAAAAAAAAAAGAAAAAAAAAAAAGATATCCTGCCACCCACACACAATGACACAAAACTGTCTAGTTTTTGGAAAACAAGGAAGATCATATCCAGCTATCCAGTCACCGCTACAATTATTTTTTATTTGTTTCTCTAGATCCCATTAACAGCAACAAGTACGTTCAAAAATAGCCCATTCCACCTCCCCTCCCTGTCTGGCATGTTCGATTCCTTATAGAGTACAATGGGGAGGGAACACCAGACCAGACTCATATTCAGGAATGATATTACTATTTCTAGTCCCGTTAGAATGTTATCTATCTCTTGAATTCCTGTCTTTGTGCACATTTCTTTCAGATTAAATTAATGTATTCCCTTGAATTATGGCAAATATGTATTATTTGTGAAAATCTAGAAAAAATTCATTGTTTTGAAGCAAAGCAGCTAATGCTGAAAAGTAAAGTGTTAACATGTTGCATATATCAAAGTAGACATCTTATGAAGAATTTTATTTTCATTTTAAGAGGTAGTAAGTTTTCATTTTCTTCTTAGTGACATGAACATTTGATGACTCGTCAAAACTCATTTCACTAGAAATGAGCTTCAGTTTTCGTAGGAATGCTTTATACTCACTTGCATAAATGATATCATGTAGCTTTATTTTCTTCAAAGATGTTGCTCAAAAATAGCAAATTTTAACTTTATATTTTAGTCACCTACTATGTGCCAGGTTTTTGCATCTTGTGTAATATTACGAACAAAATTTTCCTTCTTTTATCTCTGTAACCATGACTCTTAACATTTGAAATTTGGTTTTACTTTGATTTTTACTCTTTGAAAAAGGTTTTATAAGAGAATACCATTTTCCTAGGCTCCCACATGGCTATAAACATCAGAGGTCATCAAACCCAGTTTCTCATGCAATCCTCAACACACTGTACACTATTATTAAAACATGTAACAGTGGAAACATTTACTCAGCTGATATACTTACACCCAAGGCAACTCACTCGGTAAATGAATAACTCTGGTCATTGGAAAATTCTTTCTTAAGTGACTGGAAAACATTTTCATTTGGGTCTAATTTTCATTGTGTTTTGTTTCATTGTATTTTGTGTTCTCTCTTCTTTCTAAGGAAATAGTTTTATATTTGTATGGATTTGAGGAAGCAATATGACAAAGCAAAACTTGGAGGCTATTTCTTTTTTGAAATCTAAGATCTTAACATTGAAGTTAATGTCTTAAGAACATGAAGAGAAAATATTTTCTACATAGCAAAAAGAGATTTCCTAAAATCCAAGGAAGGAAAGAAAGAGAACAACATTATTGCTCCCCAGAGTAGAAGAGATCTCTGCTCTATTTGCACCTAACAGAAATTTGTGAGGCAGTTGGATGCTAAGCAGAGATGCAAGTCTGTGCCAGGTAGATTAGCCCAAGGTCAGCTCCAGCCCAAGTTCTGCAGAAAGCATAGTTTTCACAAGTCTGAGTTGTGGGTTGAGTTTTTTTGTCCCTATTTCTTACTATTACATAGTTCTCTAATTCAGTATAAAGCAACTTATAAACATCCACAGGGCTGGGCTGTTAATCTGATGACAGGCTGATGATGGCCAGGGAGTGATTTATGAAATGAGCTATGCTCTGTCTCTCTTGTTCCAGCCCTCATGGATCCTTCAATGCAACCAAAGTTAACTTTTCTTTGGCATCCAGGTCACACTATTGATCAAAACAGCAGAGAATTAAAAACTTATGGTCTTTTTCATTCATGCCCCATTAAAGAATGACTTTTCAATTAGCCCAATATTTGGGACTTACAATAATAGTAAATACTAGTACATTCATGTATGTTTCTCTCTTGTTTCTGTTTTCTCAGTGGAAAAAGGTATGAAATTTATAGTCTTCAGTACCTTGCATGTTGTCACTTCTTTTATAATGCCACTTCTTTGTTTTAACTTGTTGTGTCAATTTTACTTTATCCCTGAATTATCACTCCCAGGTCTTTCCATAGCTATTCACTGAAATGCTTTGTTATAAATTCTTGGATACTCACATATCCTTCACATATACATTTATAGTGCATCAATATATGTAAAGGAACGGCCACCAAGATAACTCAGCAGACTAAGCACCTAATTAGGCAAACGTAGGGACTGGAGTTCTATCCCCAGCCCCACATGCCACACTAGCCCAGGGCGCTGAGTCACCCCTGAGACTGGGGTGATAGCACATCCCTGTAATCCCAGTGCTAGGGAGGCTGAGACAGGAGGATTACTAGGAATCTGAGCTGTGTTGTGAGACCCTGTACCAAATATATAAAATATAACAAAATAAAGTATATGTAAAGGAGTTACCATCCATACATTTCCAAATATGCTGCTATGTACCCTTATAAGTTGAAAGTAGTATATTAAACTCTCATATTGGAGAAGTTCTTGATTTAGTGTGAAATATACTTGCGATCCTATCATACTTTGTGGCATCTGAAAAATCTTCCAAAAGTGCATCATAAAGAGCACTGGAAGACCAGCATCCTTTCACCTTCATTGACCTTGAGCACTCCATTAGTTGCATATCAACTTAACTGTGACGTCATCCAGTCCATTTCATAGAGAAAGCTATAAGCTTCTGAGCATTTTCCATGTAGTCAGTTCTGTCTGTGTGATGATAGAACATATAAGAAATGCACACATTTTTAGAAAGTACTCTCAGAGTTGAAAATGGAGCTTTTTGAGTATAAATATCTTCACTTTAGGTGCAAATTCCACCCACATTCCTAAAATATTACTTTGTGTGTCAGATGAGCGACCAAAGCCATGTATTTAACCTTACAACCATCTTTCCTAATTAAAACATAGCAGTAATGAAGCCGTGTGCACAGGGGGAGCTCATGTAGAGAAGCAGAGGAATTTTCCACGTCTCTCTGCCTGCACTAAGAAGCAATGTCCGGTACATAAGTTGGCAATAACGCGTTTAATTGGTGCTTTCTCTTCTTGTCCTAGTAATCTATATTTAACCAATTTTATTCCTTTGCTTTTTCTTGCACGGTAATTGGCCACAAGATGAATTATTGAGCACAAGCTTTTCTGGGATAATCTAACCACATTCTTGCTACAAATGTGTACTTATATGTACATTCACCAGTGTCAACAGTAACAGCGTCAGAGACTCGGTTGCCACAATTCCAATATCCTGTACATCCCAGAGCTATCTGCACTTTTATCCAGAGGTTAAAGTGCTATTCAGTGCTGCGGGAGTAAGGTGAGATGACGTGGGTGGTGTTCTGGAATGCTCATGGAGAGCCATGAACACAACTTTGGCTGCGAATTCTGTGTGTCATACCTTGACGTCATCTTCTCCGGTTAGTATTAGGAGGAGAAAGCTATTGTATACAAAATTGTTTACACAGGGAATGACTAAAGTTGTCGATTTTAGCCAAGGCAGAGGTCCGCTACTCAAAATGACTGCAAGAAGCATGTTCATAGAAGTTAGCACATCCTCTAAAATACGAAAAGGGGGTTTGCTGGCACGCCTCTTTTCAAACTTACAAAAGTGGTTAAACATACCTTGAATGTGGAAATGCCACCTCTTTCTTTCTGTTGTTAATCTTTAGGCTTTATATTTCATTTCGGACCCACAGCCTGATGCTTTGTGCTTTGTTAGCAGACCCAGACCCTGCCTGTGGCCACTGGCCCATTTAGGATCTGATCTCGCCTCGGGGCTCCTAGTTTGGAGCCCGACTCTGCCCTCCTCTTGCCCTGCAAGTCTCGGGCACTCCTGCCTGGGCTCTGGAGAGAGTCCACGCTTCCTGTCTTCTCTGGGCCTCTTCCCTTGCAACACACGCTTTCATTGCTGCTGCTGTGGTCATTTTCACACGTCCATAAAACATTTCTACTTTTCTTCCTTCTTATTTAACTTCTGAGAATTAACCAATCCTTTATTTACTCAAATATTTATTGATAAAACGGAATGGCTAAAGCCCTGTCAGCCATATGTGCAGACTATGCCTCAGAAGAACATAGGGAGTCTTTTTAAATTTGTTTTTTATGTACAAAATATATGTTCCTGTAAGAGTAGTTTTCACATTGCATGATTAAAAATAAAAATCTGTCCATTACTCTCCCAATCCCTTTGCTATCAATCCTCAGCAAAAAAATAATATGATTAAGAAATGTACTTAGCACTGTTGAGACACGCAGACATATTTCTGTGAACTTCTTCTTTATATGTACTTTTATTTTTAAACATCTCATAATTGTATCTATTCATGTTGTATAGTGTGATATTTAAATGCATCTGTAGACAAGGCGTGACGGCACATGCCTGCAATCCCAGTGCTTGGGAGGCTGAAAATAGGAGAATCACTACAAGTCCAATCTAAAAGGTAGACCCTGTCATAAATAAAAATAAAGTGAAATAAAAAGAATAAATGCATCTTTAAATTTAAGATTATTCTGCAATAAGCAGCATACATATCACCTCAGACATGTAAGTATTTGTGTGATGAATAGTTAAAACTCTTTATACTAACTACTTTGAAGTATTCGAATTCTGCCAATCACGGTTATCTTTTTCTGCTCTATGACACTATTATTCCCCTTTCTGGATCCCTGCATGGACCATTAAATATCCTCTTTCCATCTCTCCCTCCAAGGGACTGGCAGGCACTACAGAAATGTCCTTTGTTTGATACTGATTTTTTTCCTTCAATATGTAAGTGAAAATATGTGGTGTGTTTCTTTTTTGCACTTGACTTACATCATTTAACATAATATTATCCAGTTCTGCCCATAGTGCTACAAATGACATAATTGAATTCTTTCTTATGGCTGAGTAGTATTCTGTGCATATATACCATAATGTTTTCATCTGCATACCCATCAATGGATGCCTCAGTTGTTGCATCTCTACTGCTGTGAACAGCACAGAGAGAGCCATGCAAATGTAGATCACTTCTTTGGCATCCTCAGTTAAATTTTGTGGGAAGTATATCCAGTAAGGGGATTGCTGTGCATACATTTCACAACAGTACTGTGTGATTTTGGTTCCTGTCGCTTTGTAGCATCTTTTGATGTTAGCTGGTATATTTTCTCCAAGTTTTTAATTTTTGCTCAGGATACCTTTGGCTCTGTAGGTTCTTCTGTGGTTACATACAAATTTTAAGAATATTTGTTCTATTTCTGTTAAAAATGTCAATATTTTGATGGTGATTATATTGAATGTGTAGATTGCTTTTGGTAGTATGGACATTTTCACAACATTAATCCTTTTTCATTCATGAACATAGTATGACTCTTTTTTGTGATCTCATCAATTTCTTTTCTTCTCATATTTTTATTGAGAAGCAAATAGCAATGAGACATTTTCAAATCAAATTAGTTGGACAGTTTCAATAATTAATATATTGCATATTATTTTCTAGTGGTTAATTGTTCAAGATGCATGATATTCTGTTTACAAACACTATTAGAACAGATCCCCCTATTCACTGAATTAAGAGAATGTAGCTGTATATCTATCTTAACCATTTTGAATATACATATACAAAATGATCATTCATTTGTATCCACGTTTTTTTGTTTAGTTTTGTCAATTAAATAATATAGATGTGTGAATTCAGCAAAATATTCCCTAGTAGTCCAGTAGTCCATAATAGTATTGGGTTTTCCATATGTCTGGCAATGTCAGAAGTTGTTGACTTGAGTCCTTTACAGCTCAGCATAATATGGTTTTACTTCTTATACTTCAGTTTAATAATTTCATGCTGGATGGTTAAGACCAAGATAAACCAAGACCTATGTAACAAGAAATATGGTTTTTGTATCTGATTAAGGTCAGTCAAGTCCCCTCAGTATTTATCCCAAGACCCTGTACCACAGTTTGTAGAACCTTTGTCTGTGTCAGCCATGTGGATGAGTCAAAGTCACTGCTTGACCAATTTGCTTTCTATGAAAGCCTGAGAGAATGTTTTCTCTCCAAGTGACTCTCCTTAGACACACTCTGCATTCTCAATCACTTTCCTCCGTAGCCCTATAATCTCCTTGATCAGAAAATTTGGGACACAACTGAGTGGCATGATGTTACAGTACAGGTTCTACTATGTCCTAGGTCTTAATTGATCTTGAAAGGCTAGGACCAAAATGTTGGCTGACCTTGTAGCCCTCATTTTTCTCTAATTTTAGGTCTGCAAACTTAGTTTCTTACCCCTCCAGAAGAGAAGCTTATTGTTATTAATGTACATTTTGATTTTAGTGCATGGTGATAGACCTAGGCCAAATTTTAGTTTTCAGCATGTAGAGAGCCAGTTTTTCCAGCACCACTGGTTAAAGAGGGAATCTTTCCTCCAGTGAGTATGTTTGGCTCCTTTTTCAAAGATAAGGTGGCTGAGTGTGTTCATAGAGATTCCAGCATCTTCTAAACTATTCCACTGATTCTCAGGTCTATTTTGTTGACAGTACCATGCTGATTTTATCACAGTGGCTTTGTAGTATAATTTCATCTAGGATTGTAGTGCCTCCTGCCTTGTCTTTGTTGCCCAGGATTGCCTTTGCTATTCTAGGTCTTTTATGGTTCCAAATAAATTTTAGGACTCATTTATCTAGGTCTGTGAGGCATGTTGGTGGTAATTTGATAGGGATTGCATTAAATCTGTACAGCAAATTTGAGACTGTGGCTATCTTCATGATGTTGGTTCTTCCTATCCTGGAGCAGGGAATACCTTTCTACTTTCTGAGATCTGCCACAATCTCTTTTTGAAGATTACTGCAATTTTCCTTGAAAAGATCTTTGACTTCTTTAGTTAAATTATTTCCAAGGTATTTCATTTTCCTCGGTGCTATTGTAAAAGGTATTATTTCTATAATTTCCCTCTCAGTGTGTTTGTTGTTTGTGTACAGGAATGCTATTCACTTTTGGGTATTGCCTATGTATCCTGCTATGCTACTGAATTTGTATATTAATTCTAATAGCTTCTTAGTGGAGTTTTTTTATCTTACAAATAAAGTATTATGTCATCTGAAAATAATAATAATTTGACTTCTTCTTTACCTATTCTTATTCCTTTCACTTCTCTTTCTTGTCTAATGGCTCTAGCTAATGATTCCAGAACTATATTGAATGGGGGGGGGATAGAGGACATTCTTGTCTTGTACAAGATCTAAGAGTAAAAGATTTCAGTTTTTTCCCCATTAAAACTATGCTAGCTGTTGGGTTTTCATGAATGGCTTTTATCATATTGAGATAGCGGCTTTCTATTCCAATTTTCTGTAGGACTTTGAACATCAATCAGTTTTGAACTTTGTCAAACTCCATCAAGAAGCTATTACAGCCTGTAATCCCAGCCCTGAGGAGGCTGAGGCAGGAGGATTGAGTTCGAGAAGGCCAGCCTGAACTGCATAGTGAGACCCTGTCTCAAAAAGACAAAAAAAAAAAAAAAAAAAAGAAGCTATTACAATTAATACACAAATTGAGTAGCAAAACGCAGCCTTTTCTGTGTCAATTGAGATGATCACGTGGTTTTCAGTTTTTTGCTTTATTGGTATAGTGTATTACATTTATAGATTTTCTAATATTGAACCATCCTTGCATCCCTGGAATGAGTCCTACCTGGTCTTCTTGATTTATGATCTTCTTGATGACTTGCTGTATTCTATTTGTTATGATTTTATTGAGGATTTTTGCATCTATGTTCATGAAGCAGATTGGTCTGTAGTTCTCTTTTTTAGTTGTGTCTTTCTTTGGTTTTGGAATCAGTATAATACTTGCCTCCAGGAATTATTTTGGGAAGATTGCTTCCTTTTCAATTTCCTTGAAGAGTTGGAGGCATATATCTTCCATAAATTTCTTGTAGAATTCAGTTGTGAATCCATCAGGACCTGGACTTTTCTTTGTTGGTAGGTCTTTTTTTTAATTACATCTCGTACTTCATTGGCTGTTATTGGGTGACTCAAAGTGGTTATATCTTGTTGATTCAGTTTTGGTAATTTGTACCTTTATAGGGATCTGTCCATTTCATCTGTGTCTTCTATTCTGTAAGAGTAAAAATTCTCAAAGTCGCAGTTGATAATCTTCTGAATTTCCACTGGGTCTGTGGTTATTACACCCTTTTCATTCCTTATTGCTTGTATTTGAATTTTTTCTTTCCTCTTTTTGATGAGATTTCCTAGGAGCTTATCAATTTTTTTTTAATCTTTCAAAGAACCAGCTTCTTGTTTCCTTAATTCTTTGAACTGTTTTCTTCATCTCAATTGAGTTCATTTCTGCTCTAATTTTTATGATTTCTTTCTGTCTTTGGGCTCTGGTTTCAGTTTGTTCTTCCTTTTCTAGCTGTTGGAGGTGTAGCATTAAGGTGTTTATTTGTTCCTGTTCTGTTTTCGTAATGTGTGAGTTCATAGTTAAAAATTGCCCTCTGAGAACTGCTTCCATCACATCTGATAAATTCCACTAAGTTGTGCTTGAATTTTCATTGAACTGTACATATTGTTGAATTTCTTGTTTGATTTCTTCTGTGACCGATTGCTGAGTAGGGTGTTGTTTATTTCCATCTATTTATGATTTTTTTCTGGTTTCTTTTGTCATTTATTTCCAGTTTCATTGCACTGTGGTCAGATAATATACGTGGGATTTTTTTCTGTTTTCTTACATATACTTAAGCATGACCAAAGAACCAGTATGTGGTCTATTTTAGAGAATGACCCATGTGCAGCTGAAAAAATGTATATTCAGCTGTGTTTAGGTGGAACACTCTATATGTCCACTAAGTCCATTTGTTTCAAGCTCTGGTTTAGTTCTGTTACTTCTTTGCTAATTTTTTGTCTGGTTGACCTATCTATTTGGGATAAGGGAGTGTTAAGATCTCCTGTTAAGATTGTGGTATTGGATATTACATTTTTCATGTCTACTAAGACTTGTTTAATATAGTTAGCTGCTCCTGTGTTTGGTGCATATGTAATTATGAGTGTTCCCTCTTCCTCTTGAATTTTTCCCCTAACCTGTATATAGTGGCCTTCTTTATTTTGCTTGATCCTTCTTGGTTTGAAATTGAGACTGTCTGAGAACAGAATTGCTACCGTTGCTTTTTTTCTGTTGTGCTGGGGCATGTACTACTCATTTCTATCCTTTGACTTTAAGCCTATGAATGTCTTTTTGATTTAAGTGTGTTTCATATATACAGCGTATTTCTGGAATTTGTTCTTAGTCCACTGTGCCAGTCTTCTTCTCTTAATTGGTGAAATGAGTCCATTTACATTGATGGTTATAACTGAGATGTGTTGACTTACAATTGTCATCTTATTTCCCTGCTGTTGTTTACTCTTTTTTGTCCTTTGCTTAATTGTTTACCTTATTTAGTGGGTTTCTTCTGTTCTGTTCTGGAGTTCTGATCATTTTGGTCCCTCTCTAGAGCATCTTTCAGTAGGCTATAAAGGGTTGGCTTTGCCATTATGAAATTCTTTAGTTGCTCTCTGTCATGGAGCTATTTCACTTCTCCATCAAACTTGAAAGAGAATTTTGCAAGGTGTAATAGTCTGGACTGGAATTTGTTTTCATAAAGGATTTGAAGTACTGTCCTCTATTGTCTTCTTGCCTTCATGGTTTGTGAAGAAAAGTCAGCTGTAATTCTGATGGGTTTTTCTTTGAATGTAATCTGCTTTTTTTCCAGTGGCTTTCAGTATGTTATTCTTGTGCTGGATTTCTGGGATCTTGATTGTTATGTTTTGGTGTTTTTTTTAATTTGGTTTGAAGTTATTTGGCATTCTGTACTCTTCAGTCACCTGAATGTCAGATTGTTTCCTCATATTTGGGAAGTTTTCTGCTGTTACTTCTGCCCATATTCTTTTTATATCATTTGTACTGAATCTGTCTTTCTCATTGGTGCCTATTAGTCTCATGTTGTTCATCTGTGCATCGTCTTGCAGGTGACGAATTACTTTCTTCCTGAATCCTAGTTATTTTTAAGATATCTTTTAACTAGCTGAACCAGTGTCTTCAAGATCTGACATTCTGTCTTCACTTTCACTCAAATTATTTTGCAGGCTTGTGGTTGAGATTTTAAGTTCCTCTATATACCTTTGACTCTGCTTCATTCAGTCTATTTCTTTCCTGTATTGCTCATTGAAGGAGTCCATCATTTTTCTAATCTCCTCTACAATGTCTTCTTTAGAAGCAGCTATTAATTCTTTTACTGCAGAGTTTTTTTCAGGTTGCATTTCCTCCATATGTTTCTGTATTGGATTCTTTACTTCAGATGCTATGAATTCAGGGTTTCCTTTTTTCTATTTCAGAAATCAACTCTGCTTTAAGTTCCTCTATACCTTTCTGCTGTTGTTTATTTACTTCTGACGTTATTAATTCATACAGTTCAGCTAAGTTAGGGTCCTCTGCACTTGTTGTTGGTGGGCTTGAGGCCTGAGATTGCATTTAGCTCCTTCTCTTTGCCATTTAGTATATCTCTGACTTCTGACCTTGCATGTAGAGCTTTGATACAGTTCTAACCTTAGCACCTAATGAAGTTCCGGTACAGATCGGCTGGATGTTTCCCAAGAGAGCGACAGAGCGAGATGGAAAGGGTCCAAGAATACAGCGGCAAGACTCATTCAGGGGCTGGCCTGGACTGGATCTGCCATTGAAGCAGAGAGCAGGAGCTCAACCCTACACTCACTGGACCTGAGTTTGGGCCAGATGGGAGGGCTGGAGGTTTCCCAAGAGAGCGAGGGAGTGAGCAGAAAGGGTCCGAGAATACGGGTGGCAAGACTTACTCCAATCTCATCAATTTCTTTCATCAGTGTTTGGTAAATTTTCTTACCTACCTCATTTACTTGATTGGTTAACTTTTTTTAGTTAACTTTAAAAATACTTTATATTTTTATTTTTGTGCCTTATTGATTTGCTTCTCGGTAATATCATTACCAGCGTATAAAATAACTATTGATGATTTGATGTTGACTTTGTATCCAGAAAATATACTGAGTTTGTTTTCTAGTTTTAATAGTTTTTTGTTCTTTCTTTGGTGCCATCTAACAAAAGCCATAAAGATTGGTAAACATTACTTGAAACTTACACATATCATAAGGTCAGCCACCCCTTGAAACAGCATCCATTAGATCTATGTACCAAGATCTTTTTATGATTTTAGTTTTTTCTGATGTAAAATATGATTGAAAAACTTATTTTTTTACATATTTAAGGTACATGTGATGCTTTAATGTAAGTATACAATGTGAAATGTTTCTATAACCAGTATACTTGATATATAATACCTCAAAGTTATTTTTAGGAGTAATATCACTTCACAAGTATTCCCCCAGAAGGTATGTGCCTACTATTATCACTACAGTTACTGTAATGTATATTTTAATCCTGTTATGTTTTGCTTATTTTCTTAGTCATTCTCTAAAGTATTTACACTTTGACTACATTTTTCCATTGGCCTCTTTCTGTCTTCTCAAAACTATATTCTATTCTATTTCTCAAATTTTGGCTTTTAAAAATATTCCAAAACAGGGCCGGGGAGATGGCTCAGTGGAATAAGAGCTTCCCTGGCAAGTGCAAGGGTCTGAGTTCAATCCCCAGTTCCACAAAAAAAATAAAAATAAAAATATTCCAAATGTATGTGGTGTCTATCATGTTTACTTGCCTTTCTTTGCTTAGCTGATTTCTTTAAAGTTCAATCTCACTGTCCAAATGAAAATTTTTTAAGGATGAATGATGTAATATATGTATATATAGAGAGAGAGAGAGAATATTTGCATATAATTTTGTATTTATATATTATGTGACCATTGGTGGATTCATTGTTTTCTCTATATTGATTTTATAAATAATACTATAATGAACATAGGAATCCACTCTGATTTCCTTTTCTTTGAGTGCATGTGCACATGTGGAATTGTGGGATCTTGTGGCAGTTATTATCTTAAGTTTTTTGCCAACATCTTTCATTTTAGAACAACATTGAATTTTGTTCAAGTAACTTGAACAAGTTCATTTGCCAATATGTGGTGAATTCAGATAAAATTTGTCTATTTTTCCAAACATGGTGTTTAAAATATTATATTTATTTTTTTAATTTTCTTACCAGCCTTCATTGAACACAGTATGAAATTCTGTATGAGTAATGTCTGTTGGAATTTACATTCATTTATGCACTTAAGTATCTATTGGATGTTAACCATATTCTGAGAAAATCTCAGTCAACAAAAGATATAAAAGTATCAGGTCTTCATGAATCTTACAATTCCCTAGGGGGAGATGAAATTTAAACACATAGCATGGTACAGTAAAAGCAGGAAAAGGAGGCAAGGGTTAAAAATTACACTGACAGATAAGGGCCTTGTAGAAGTGATCATATCTGAGCGGACTACACAGAGATGAGCAGTGAGTCATTGAGGAATCTGAGGAAAAATGGTGCCAGCGAACAGAACAGGTGATGAAAAGGCCAAAGACTAGAATTAATCTTACTTGTTCAAGAAACATTAGGGAAGTCTATGTATTCTGGACTAAAAGGTAGAATGTATTGGAAGGATCTATAGAGGAAGATTGTGTTGTAGGAAGGTACATTAGGTAGAAATATTATATGTAGTTAGACAAGACCCTGTAAGAAGCCAGTATGGAAGAAGAGAACCATGCAGTTGTGGGGCAGACAGGCACCTCCATGTGGGACAGACAAGCACCTCCACTGTGGGACAGACTTCAGGGTAAAAGATGAAACAAATGCACCCACAGGGCCAGCAAGATAGCTCGATAGGCTAGGTGCTCACTTAGGCAAGTACAGGGGGCCAGAGTTTGATCCCTGGCACTGCATGCTGCACGGCCCAAGTCCCTTGGTGCACTGAGCTGCTGATGGAATCCAGGTGTGGCTGCCCACAGCTGCAATCCCAACGCTAGGCAGGCTGAAAACAAGAGAATCGCTGCAAGTTTAAGCAATGTCATGAGATCCTACACCGAAAAAAAAGTGCACTCACAGACCTTCCTCAGGACGGACATCAGAGATTGTTACTCTAAATAGGTATCAATCACCTTGACAAGCCTGGAAGAGCCACTAACCCAACACATTACAGGAAAATCTGTTTTTTATTCATGTTTGCTTGCTATGTGATTTGTTTCCCCATTTGATTTCAATTTAAGGAATTTTACCTGAGCAATTACACTTGTAATTTTATTGACCATCGCTCGGTCTCACCTCTTGTCTACCTTGCGATTCCCTTTTCCTCCCCACCTTGGAGCCTCCTCACCTAGTGATTTGCTCTGTGATATCCCTAGGAGAGCCGGGTCCTTGGCAACCCACTTGGGACCCTTCTGTCTGTCTCTAGGACAGAAGCTTTCTTTTCCTCAATAAATGTATTCTGCTCTTAACTTTCATTGTTACTAAAATTCATTCCTTGATTTTAGAGAACACAAACTCATCCCAGATGTTCAGCAGGTTGGGAGTTTCTTTCTTCTATACCAATGGGATGGATTTGGGGTCTTTGAGCAACAATGATAAAATCTAACAAGTTTTAAAGGGGTCAGTCTGGTCACAACAATGAATATAGAGTCAAACTTGAAAATTATTTCTAAGTTCCTTTCCAGCAATGTTACTTTACAGGACAGGTCTATAAATATGTCCTAAGAATGTCTATGCACTTCAATGTACAACACTTACAGAACAATATTTCGCACAATGCAAGCCTTCCAAATTACAATATTTTGAAGGGCAAACCTAAGTATGAACTAAATATTGGAGTGTGATACTATCTAATTAGGCTATGACAGAGGAGAAAATAAAGGACAAAAAAATTAGGTAGGATAAATAATGACTTCTTTGCAACACACAGTTTCATCCTTTAGAAAGCAAGAAATTATTCAAAATGAATGCAGTATATTATTGTAGGAAATGTTTGGAAAAAAAAGAAAACAGAAACAAACTTTACTCTAAAAATGCTAGTTGAGAAAATGTTAAATACGGGTTTCCTCTTCTAAGTTCACCTCATTATTAAAACTTAGAAAATAATATTCACACCACAGCATAAGAAAATTAAATAAAGCTTCAAAGGAAAACCTAATGCAGAGTTAGTGCTTAATAAATGTCCATCTCTTCCTCTTCCTCTTTACTTTGACTTGGTGGCAATATCAAAGTTGGACATATCTGACTGATGAAGGAAGAAAGCTGAGTGGGTTATATACATCTATATCTATATCATCTATCTGTATACCTATCTATATCTATTTATATATCTGTCTATCTATCTATCATCTATCTATCTATCTATCAATCATCTATCTATCTGTCTATCTATCTATCTATCTATCTATCTATCTATCTATCTATCTATCTATCTATCTATGTCTCCTCCCATCCCTTGGAACCAGGGATTGAACTCAGGCTCTTGCGCTTGCCAGGGAAGCACTTATTCCACTGAGCCATCTCCCTAACCCCTTACATTTTTTTTAAGACAAATGTTTTTGAACAACACTGAAAAAAAAAAAAGCAAGGATATCAAACACAAAAGAACAATTGCATTTGATCATAACAAAGAATGAAGTGAACAAGAAGTATAAAACATTCCCTAGTGAATATCGTTGTATCCACACATAATGGACAAAATCTACAAAATATGAAAATTATCAGAATTAAAACAAAATGTTTTATTTACACTTTTGACAACATAAATATTCAGCTGTTAAGAAAGAATCTTAAAATTCTAGTTCTCAAATATTTCAGGTATTTATAAAAACTTGTATCACAGGCTTTAAAAGAATGATTTCTTTAAATTTTTAAAATATAATTAGAAAAACAAACCAATATATGACATAATATATTCGAAAGTGAATGTAAACGTATTAGTGACCAAATCTTGGCCTCTTCTTCTCCACTGTATCTGTTTTTTTAATGAAAGTTTTCTAAAAGTCCGCAGTTTCATACAGCCATACATTCAGATGACATCTACAGAATCAGTTTAATTTCAATTGAGTTGGGCCAAGCTTCAAGGCCCGTAATATCATTTTCAGCTATACTAATAATTTTCTTCAGGAATGACACTTATGATTTAGTAACACATCTGATCCCTTTAGTTAAAAAAAAAAGTAAGAGTACAAAAAAAATCAATGGGGTAAACAAATTCACAGGAGCCAGGCTGGCCATCTAGCCCGGTGGTGGGGTGCTAGCTTGCCACATAACCGGGTCTGAGTGCCCACTTTACTATCAAACACCACTGCCACCACCACAGCATGCAATCAGAGAGGCCTTGCCGTCAACACTTATTCTGAGTGAATAATAAAAATGTAGCAGAATCAGAACATGCATCTCTCATCTGCTTTACAGTAGTTACATTAACTACTTGATCTACTACTGAATTCTGCTAGAAACTCAAAGAGAAATAAAGCAAATTCTTTGATACAAAAGGAAGAAGCTACGACTATGTTGCTGAATAAATGCAGAGTACTTTGCAAACAAGAAGGTTGTCAAATAAGAGAGAAATTGACTTGTATCAGAATCTAAAAGACTTTAAACAGTAAATTTTATGGGTGAAAATTATGAACCCTCTTTTGTGTTCTTCTCTTGGCTCTTTTTGTGGCCAAGAACATTTTATTCAAAAGAAAAATCCAAATGAATTCTCTGCTTGACTCATTTTCAGACTAGATGGCAAATGTGTGGGAGAACAAAAAAAAAAAAAGAAAAATGATAAGAAGATGTTTTTTCTTAGATTAATGCAGTGAGGTAGGCAGATTCATCCATAAAATGATAGGCGCTATATTTGTTCTAATGATGCATCTAAAATTACATTTCCAGTTGCTTGATTTTAGATGATACTTTTAGAGCTTCCATCTAGAAAAATAAATAAGATTTCTTACATGAAATAGTTTTCTTTCTGATCTAAAATTGGAAATCAAGAAACTTCTTGAGGAATGTTTAGGTGGATAGGGAAAGGAGTTTTAGAAGCAGTATACAGAAGGTTCCTAAAGAGTATGTCATGCTCAGGGCATGCATGGAAGTAGCACCAGGAAAATAACATGTAGGACTCTAGGCCTTGGAACAGAAGTCTTTATAGTTAAAGATATGCATGCAAGAGCTCTGCTAATGTATTCAATCTAGGCCCAACTTGTTTTCTTCCTTCCACCTTCATAGATTTTGTTGGCTCACTGTGGTGTGCTAAAAGTTTCTTAATAGATGATGGTGATATTATACTTTCTAATCTGATAAGGTCTGTAACTTTTCTCTCTAGTTTTTCCTTTGAGAAAATACTGAGTCAAATCAATTTTGCTATAGTGACTGAGAGTTCAGCAGAGAATACGAAGTTAGGAATATTTTACATTTATCAAGTGATAGCTAAAATGCTTTCAAAATTACTTCTCATTCCTTATGTCAAACTTTTGTCTGCTATACAAATGGCAACTGGTAAAAGCATAAGAGTGTCATTTAAGGATGGACAATATGTCTTTTCTTTGTACCACTGACTCTTCAGAGCTTTAAGTAAAAAGGGATTCAAGCACTGTATGTCTTGCCACCAAAAATCATTGATACAGATTAGATGGAAATAGAATTCAATTCAAATTTAACATTAACTTAACCTTATTATAATTGCATAGATCTATATAAATTCAGACCACACTTGCTAATCTAGCATTCAGCAAGTTACTGTGCCTGCCCATGACAAGGACTACTGCACAGTGTACTTTGTCTAGTCTAAGTGAGCAGTGTTAGCTATGAAATCCTTTCAAGAAAAGAAATATCTTACTTCACCTTAGTATACAGGATTTCTTATTTCAAATTCAATGGAGTACTACGAAGATCTTGTCAGAAATATTAAAACAAATTTTAAAGTCTGGTTACTTCAAAGTATTTGAATTATTTTTGGTTTTACTTTACTATGAATTTCAGCTGCAATAAACAATCTTAGTAAAAAAAAAATTCTAACAACTTTCTTCTTAGGTTATGTAAGATGATTTAATGAGTAAATCACGTTGCTTTGTTGCTGATTTAAGTAACTGTTGTATTTTATTCCTGGCAGATTCCGTTTAAGAAGAAACAAACTGCTAGTGTGCCCCACCAATTCAGCAAAGAAAACCAAGTAAACAAACCAAATTTAAGAATGAACATTAACCTCAGCCTTAGCAGATCTCTGATCCAAGACCCCTTCTTTGACACACAAATGACAATAACTTATGCCCACCTGATCCACTTCTTCTGTGAGAGAACTAAGATATATAAAGTATTTAATATCAAAGCTGAAAGCTGGAAGCATTTAACAAATGTAACTTTCTATTTACCTTTTTTCATACTAAAGAAACAAAGTCCATTTTTTTTTAAACCAGAGGCTGAAATCTGTTAAATATCAACTTTCTCTTATTGATTAAATCACTGCAAATCTTTTACATCATGATGTTTGTGCTAGTTGATTGGATCATCAAGATTTCTACGGACAACTACAGTGGATGCTATAGTCCACCATAGAGTCTCTGCACTTTAGGCAAGATCTGTGTTCCGAAAGTAACTTCACTTATTCACTATGAAAAATTCAACATTCATATTCCCACATAAACAATTTTTATGTAATCTGTCATTAATTTGACATGCTACATATATAGTCCAGAAGAATGTAACAACTTATAAAAAAGAAAATGTGCTTAACCATCTAAGTGCAGACTTTGGCAGTACAGTGCACGCCCATCACAGTCAGCAAGCATTGGTCTTAATAGTTCTAACCTACTGCTGGATACGGTGCAGGCTGGCACACTTAAGATTTGAGTCAAAAACCTGCTGCGGGGGCCTCAGGATCATTGCCTTAACCATTGTGTGCATATAAATGTATGATTTTGCCACTGTCATGTTTCCTAGCTTTTCTCCTTACCCTCTCTTCATTGTTTAATCCTTAATTTGTCATGTTCCTTTTAATTGCGTTATACCTTTCTATTTTTATTTCTTCTTTTTAATTCTCACACTAGGGAAACTATATGATATTTACACATGTGGGTCTGGTTTATCTCACTTATATCTTCAAGTGGCATCCACTTAAATATAAAGGGTTCGAGTTTATCATTCTTTATAGCTGAGTAATATTCCATTGTATAAAAATACCACTTCTTTTTCATCCATTCCTCAGGTGACAGGCATTTTGGTTGTTTCCAAGATTTGGCTATCACAAATTGTGCTGCTACAAACATAGGTGAACATGTATCACTATGATATAACATTTTTGGTTCCTCTGGGAAAATTCCCAGTAGGTAGATAGTTTACTTCAATGGGATTTCCAGTCTTAGTTTTTTAAGGAGTCTCCACACTGATTTCCATAATGGTTCCACCGGTCTACATTCCCACCAGCAGTGGAGAAGGGTTCCTTTGTCCCCACAGCCTCTCCAACATTTGTTGTTGGTTCATTTGTTTATGACAGCCATTCTCTCTGGAGTGAGCTGGTATCTCAGTGTTGTTTTAATTTGCATTTCACAGATGGCAAGTGATGTGGAGCATTTTTTCGTGTACTTATTCACTTCTATAATGTCATCCTCTGAGAAGTGTGTGTTCATTTCGGATGCCCATTTAAGCTCAAATCAACAATTTCTGACATTGCCAGTCGTCTGGATAACCCACTACTATTATGGACTATTGTACTATATTGGATTATTTTGCTGAATTCATGCACCTACAATATTTAAATGGCAACGGAATACCCATCTCTGCCAAAACTAAACAAAAAATGATGCAAATGGAGGACCATTTTGTGTCTGTATATGCAAAATAGGTAGGATAGATATACAACTACTTTCTCTTAATTCAATGAGAAGAAAGATCTGTACTAGTAGTGTTTGGACAGGATATCATGTCTGAACCTTGTGCTATAAATAATCAGTATGAAGACAACAATATGCAATGTATTAATTATTGAAACTGTCATGCTAATCGGTTTTGAAGCTGTGTCATTGCTATTTGTTTCTCAATAAAATTAATAATAATAAAAAAAAAGATTTGGGCCAAGAGTCTCTCCCTTTCACATGTCCCTTGCTGTTGTCTTTTTCTCAGCCACCATTAGCATGTCTTTCCTATAATCAGTCTTATGTCTTCTTGTCTCGCAGATTTCTAATCTGAGACTCCTTCCTTGACGCATAAATGACAATCATGATGCCCACCTGATCCACTTCTTTTGTGAGAGAACTAAGATATATAAAGTATTTAATGTCAAAACTGAAAGCTGGAAGCATTTAACAAATGTGAGTTTCTTATAGAACATTAAATTTGCTTATATTCTTCATGGCTGTGCACAGGAGCCACTGTACTGGTGCTTTCTCCTCACGAGCAACGCTTGCTGCTGGGACTGGGCATGCACTGTATCGCCAAATCTACACTTAAAATTTTAAACATATTTTATGGCTATGAATTTATCCCCCTTTCTCCTCAGTGATCTCCCCTGAGTTCAGTTTGCATGCACACACACACACACACACACACACACACACACACGCACACACACGCACATGAGTGTGCACACACACTTGCACGCATACACACATACCTTTCTTTTTTCCTTTAAGAACCTTGAGCTCTCTATGGCTCTGTTTACTACCATTCTTTTCCCTCCAGATAACAGCAAAACTTAATGGAAAATAATTATTTATATTCACCTTCAGAATCTTCAAGGCAAACTTATAATCTTGTTGATTTTGAGGTGAAAGGAGGACAAGTTTTCACTCACGAGAGTCGTGGAAACTAATATTCATTGAACATTCTTATTATATATGTAGGCCTTCCAGAGAAATTAAAGAAGACATTGATGTCTGTTAGAATAAAGTTGAATTATAGGGTCTGAGATTTGATGAACAGGATGGGAAGGAAGACAAGGAAAAATGTTGGATAGCTAAGAAACAAGAGATCAGGATACTTCTTTTTTTGTTTGGTGGAGCTGGGGATTGAACTTGCACTTGCCAGTGGAGTGCTTATTCCACTGAGCCATCTCCCTGGCCCCAGGACACTTCTGAAAAAGGTTTTGCAACTAGTCACTGAATGAGTCTGAATAAATGAGTGGGTTTTCTTTGAGAGAATGAGCTTTGGACACTATAAAGAGATATTTGATTTATGTTGCCTTTTCTTCTTTTGGCCCATCTTCTCAAACAGGAAGGGCTGGGGAGTTCTAGTGTGTAGTTGGTACTGCAGGACGGGGGTCACAAAGGTCCTCTGATGCCCAAAGCATTCACAGAGTGACAAGGAAGCATAAAAGAGTTGGAGATCCTGTTCTGTCACTCTTTATCCAGGTGGCCTTGGTAATTCTTCAAGTTCACCAGGTCTTTGTTTTTCCATTTGTGATGTGATGAATCTGGAATACTAAATGAAGAAATGCATGTTTAAACTGCAGTGAGCACCAATATTCACAACTTGGAAACTTGGATCACCAATAAATCAGAGCTGGGCAGTTTTGTAAATGGTCTCCACAAACAGGAACGCTTCCAGGGCATTCAGTCACCTGGGCAGATGCAGTCAGGTGTGTGTGTGGTGTGCTGCTTTCTGAGCATTCTTCTGGCTGTTTTCCTGTCCTGGGTGTTTGGATATCCTGGTGACACAGGCTGCAAAGAACCCAATTAGCTGGTATCCTTTCTCCACTCCATACTTTA
>PVKA01009563.1:36731-68004 GCA_004027165.1 Ctenomys sociabilis | reverse complement strand
ACCAGTACCTCTTTCATTGCCTTCTTCAGAATGTTGAAGAGATGCGATCTGCAGCAGTATCAAAATAGATCCGTGGCATTTTACAGTGATTGTGATCGTCAATCAGAAGCACATGTTCCTCTCGCTCTCCATCTCTTAATACTCAAGACAAGTGGTGGAGCGTGCTGGAGCCAACAGAGCATCTGTAATTTCCTTTTTCCGTTTTCAACCAAAGAAACAAATTAAGCACAAAATTGTGCAGATATGCATGACCTCGCTTATGGTTGTTTTATGAGTTCAGTTCTCTAAATACATTGACGATGTCTGGATTTTCTCTGTAAGTATGTGTTGCAGAAATGCTTTTAGATTCACCACTTTTTTCCACAGGTTTCTCTAATTTTTTCGAAGGAAATCGTGATTTCAGCAAAATTGCGCAACCCACTGAAAACACACAAGCGATAGTACACTGCAACACACTGCAACACACTGCAACACATTGCAGTGAGATTTATATTTACTCCATCCAGAGATGATTTAAGATTCTACTGACATGTGTAGGTATATTACTGTGTGGGATTTGAAAAAGTAATTTTACATAGTTTTTGGAAATATGTCCTATAAATATTGAGTTACTGAAAATTAAATAGTGATGAGTACCTACATGAACCACGAACGATGATAGTTTGCATTTGAAGATTTAACTTAATTAAATCTTTATTTATTGCTAGTTTCATTGACTCCAGCCCTTTTTTATGAATTGCAGTTTACCATATGTTGCTTTTCCACCAAATACACTTGTACACTTCTCTTTTTCCTTTATCTTATTCGTTCTAATTCTGCAGATTTCTGGAATCCTAACATTATGGAATAAATGATTTTACTTAAAGTATAATTCACATATTTATGTAATGTCTACTTTCTAGGTGCTTTGCTCCTAAATTTATGTGTATTTAACTGAGTTTTCTAACTTGCTTTATCTAATTTGTTTTTCCATATATTTTAATATCTGGTAATGACAACTTCATCAATTTAATTTAGAAACTTAACCAAAACCAAATTCATATTCAGTGATAAACAATGGTCCAGCCCTCAGATTCCACTTTTCTATAATATTATTTTAAATCATTTGTTGTCCTACTATATTGTAAATAATCCATTATCTAAATTTCTATTATAATTTTTATAATTTAGCCAGTAAAATCTGACAATTAAAAATACAAATAATAAGTTAATTTTATTACTCTACTCTCAAAACTTAATAAACAAGGCTCATGTCTTTTGTCCTTTAATGAAGAAGTCAAATAACTATTTTTATTTTTTATTTGATTTTTGAAATTTTTGGCCAACTTAGCTCACCTTGAAGATGGGGCTGGTGGCGTATGTCATGCAGGTGGCCCCCTACAGCTGCCTAAGCTTGCCTAAGCAGGTGCTTTAGACTGTTGGCTATCTTGCCAGCCCTAGAACTCAAATAAAATTTAGCATTCTTCTGTAAATTATCATTTTATATTTTATGCTGAGTACTTACTATATAGTTAACATCCTAATAAGTATATTTGAATATATATATTTTTTTGTATTTTAGGGAAAGGTCTACAGGGTGTTCAGGGTCTCACTAGTAGTGATCAACCCGTTAATATTTTCCCAAGAGCTAAGAGCTGGGATTACCGGTGTGCACCACCACACCCAGTCTCAATTGCTGTCTCAGCGGGCTCTGGGGGGCATGGCCGGCATGGCAGGGCAAGATATCAAACCCTGGCCCCTATAGCTGCCCGTAGGCACTTTAATCCACTGAGCTATTTGGCTGCCGCTAGTATATTTGATTTTAATAAACACTTAAAAATATAAGGCATATATTAGAAAAAGACAATACATAGTAGAGTTATGCTTGCATTATATTTATTGAAATATATTCCATACCTAATCTATTTTTATGCAAATTATCTCTTCATCTACATAAAAATTGAAAGAAGTAAGTAAAATTTGCTACCTTTAAAGCTTTCTTAAGAATAAATCATGGATTAGGTAAATGATTTAACTAAAATTAAATTATTACACTCTTTCAAGCTGGGTCAGAAAATGCTAGCTGAGTGTAGCTATTCCAACTCAATGTGGACACTCTGTGGACAGAATATAAACAGTTTAATCTAATTTTATGACCTAATTTGAATTGTTACTCAATTTTTTCTTTTGATATTTCTTATCTTAACTACATATTACTCTCATTTGTTCATATACTTTTATACTAGGAAGTTGTATTTCATTATTTTGTTTCTTACCTCAAAACTGCCTTAGATAATATTGCAAAAAATATCAATTTGTTCTTGTTATTCATACTTCTGTTTTAAACTTTAGAACTGTTCTATTTAGGGCATAAGTTCATTTGTACCCTAGTGTGTGAAAACAGTGTTTATTTTATTTTGTCATTTAAGGACCATTTTGTAGTGAAAAAGTATATATAACTGTATATGCAAAATAGTTAGGATAGATATACAGCTACTTTCAGTTCAATGAGAAGAAAGATTTGTACTAATACTTTTTGGACAGGATATCATGTCTGCAAAAAAAAAAAAAAAAAAAAAAAAAAAAAGGATATCATGTCTGCATCTTGTACCATGAATAACAACTATGAAAACAATAATATGCAATGTATTAATATTGTAACTGTCCTACTAACCTGTTTTAAAACTGTCTCATTGATATTTCTTCCTCAATAAAATTAATTTAAAAACATTTTTAAAAACAAAAAAGTTTTTATTTTAGTTCCCAGAAAAATGTTTAGCTGTCTAGTTAAAGGCCTATATTAAAATAATGTATCAGTTGAAATAGTGGTTAACGTTCTTTGAAGTGGATTATATTAGTCTTCGTGAGTTTTGTTTTTCTTAATAAATCATTTAGCTTAAAACTAAAACCTTTAACTATCTTCATGTTTCTCTATGTTACATGAGAAGCTACTGTGGGCCGCAGGCTCAGGTAGGGCTACTGGATATGGGTGGGTGGTGGAGGACTGGTTAGCCTTGATAGCCTCATTTCTATGAAGGAAATTTCATTAATAACAAGGCGATCATCAAGAATTTCTCTTAAACAAGCAGGCTAGCTTGTGGTAATTCACATGTATCATCATGGCACTATGAACAAAAGCTAAGACACATATTTATGTAAATGCATTTTTCAGTCTTCTGCCTGGCTACATTATAAACACAAGATTATCAAAGAAAGTGTCATATCCAAGCCAATATCCAAGCAGTTGGTAAATTAATAATGCATTCATTCATTTTACCACCCAGAGAGAAGTGACAGCATTTTAGAAAATCAAATGATCACACGTCCTAGGGATTTCGATATGAAAGGTACAGAATGCATGGATCAAAGAACAGAGAACAATGGGTACCCAGACATCTCAGCAGGTGCCACCTGAGGGCTGTCTATCTCGGCAGAGCAATGTACAGGTAGTCACTGTTAACATGTCCTGAAGACTGGAACAAAATGTGACCATAGATACTTCTCTACAATTTGATTTGGCTCTGAAAAGATGGCTTTTTTCTAATAACAAAAAATTGGTGAATTACGCAAACCACTATAGTTAACTCTTATCCTCTGTGCATATATACAGACTTTCATATATACATACTCTGCATATATATATATATATATATATATATATATATATATATATATACATGTAGAAGAGGTACTTATTCTTAAATGTGGTGCTGGACAAAAGGTCAAAGTGGAAATCAATTTATTCTCACAGAAAAGAATCTTGTGCTTGAAGTTCTCCTTCAAATTAGCACTGAACAGAAGCATAACTGCTTATGTATCAGAGATTTTATGGATCCTCCAGGTATTAGAGATTGAATTTTAGAAACTTGCCACAAGTAAGGTATAAGCCCACATATATGCAAAGGATACAGCTCAACATACATTTATTAAAGAAAAATCCACTACTAGGTTATTTTTAATCACAAATACAAGAAGTATCCGGAATAAAGACTGGAATTTATTTTGTTTCCTGTCTTCTTAAAAAACATTTTTATAATTACCAAGTACTTTACGAATGAAATGTTTCTCATTAGTCTTTAAAAAAAAATCTTAACTAGTAAACACCACTGAATCTTGATTTTGATGAAATAAACGGTTTTGTAGATTTTGCATATAAATGACCTCATTAGATATTTGTCTTTTTTGCCTGGTTTATCACTTACAGAATTTAGTAAAAAGCAAATGTAATAACTGTGCTTAGGACCTCATACCTGAGAAGGCTCAAAGGTTTGAGCTGAGACTGGACAATTAAGGACTAGGGATAACCAGTCTCAAAAGTATCTAGTGCTTTTTTATTTTAATTTCAAGTAAAAGAAAAATAAAGGTGTGAATACTTTGCTATATATGTACAATTAGTAGGATATTCCACTTCTGAATAACCTGCAAAGTTTCATACAAAATAACTTGAACTAAGCCATTAATTCAATAATTCCTAATGGCTATATGAAATAAAACTATATACAATTTCATAATAAGTGCTTATATTTAATTATCATAATGAATTTTGAAGTAATCCAATAGAACTATTCAAATGATTGTAACTTGTTTATTTTATTTTATTAATAAACATAGATCTGGACTGGGGACACAGTTCAATGGCAGAGCCATTATGCCTGCCAAGCATAAGATCCTGAGTTCAATTTGTGGTACAAAGGAAAAATATCTATATCTGTATGTATATGTATATGTATATGTATATCTATGTCTATATTTATATGTATATCTGTCTGTAGAGTGATCTTACGACTTATTGTGTGTGCATCTATCTACACATAAAATAGTATTTGTATAAATATGAATAGATCTTTATTTAATACTTTTTTATCAAACAACAATTCAATTATTTCAAATAATGATTTAATATAGTCTGTACTTTCAAATATAAGCAATGATAAAATATCCCTCTTGAAGGAAATTTCCTCATCTCCCAAATATATTCAGAGATTAGCATGGCTGGCATAGTTTCACTTGGGAGAAACTACATAATCCTTTTGATTACCAGTGATACTCTCTAAGGTAGTAGGTACTGCCAAGGGCTTATCTGTCTTAGGAACAAACTCGGATGATGTATACACTCTAATACATAAATATTATGATGATGAATGAAGTTATAACTTTGCTTCAATTCTATTTAATATTTTAGTTTATTTGAGGGAGAAATATATACTTTCTCAGAAGCAAAATATTTGCATTATTAATTTAAGTATATACATTGTTTATTCAAAAGAAAAATTACAAGATGCTGTTGGGAATTTTTTGTTTATGTTTTACTTCTAGAATATCTGGAAATATCTGTTTGCAAGCTTAGAATTACAGTTCTTGAGTATACAGCAAGGTCAATAAGTATAAGCATTTTGAGGAAGTAGCATGTAATGGAAGAAAGAATAAAAGAAGCCATTTACCAGGTGTCCAGAAAGCTTAACCTTGTGATTCTGAGAACCAAAAGGAAGATGTTGCCTTCTGGATAAATATTCACACTGTATTAGGTTTATGGCTGAAATACAAGTTCCATCATACTGTTTCAATTTAATAACTTAGAAATCCCTTATCGGTCAAACGTCTGGATACATCAAATCTGAGCTCTTAGCTCAGGGTACCACAAGGATAAAATTATGTGAGCTTGGCTGCATGAGATACATCTTGGACTCCACATTGTCAGCAATTCAATTTCTTCGCCCTCCTGAAATTGAAGTTACCCCTTTCCTGCTGTCTGTGTGCTGAGGCTCATACTCAACTTTTAAAGGGTACTCCGGTCCATCAGCAGCTCCCAGTATGGCTGTTAACTTTCTTTCAGTCTACTTTTGCCTTTGATTTCCACTTTTTTCCTTTTAGCCAAGAAATACATTCTGTTTTCGAAGGGCTCATGTGACTTAGTGAGACCCAGGCAGTAATCTTTGCATCCTAAGATGACTATAACCTATCACATGGAGTAGAATCCATGGAGTAGAATCCATGGAGTAGAATCATGGAGTAGAATCCATCATCTTTATAGATCAGCAGGTAATTCAAGGTACAGATATCAGAAGGGATATCTTAATGGACATCTTAGTCTTCTGAATACACTAATGGCAGAATGTTAATATGGATATATGAAACAGCCTTGTAGACATTTATCTCTAAAAATTGCAAATGTTTTAGAGAAGTTTGTAAGGTTATGACTGACTGTACAAATTAAAAGGGAAAATATAACTACTGATAAGAACTTAAAAAGTGAAAGTCTTATCTCCTGGTATCCATTTTTAGATTAAATTTTATCATGTTTTTGTAATAATCCAGCTCATAAAAGAAGTTTTATCAAAGTATTGATAATACTTATTTCAATAACAAGTACTTAATCTTACCATAGAAAAATAATGAGACATTCGTATTATATCAATCTTTCTCACTAAAGAATTTATTAATTTCATATCTCTCCTTTCTGGGACAAATATCTGGCATTCAAAATGAGGGAAGGAAAGGTTTATTTAGCACACAGTTATTGGAGGTTTCAAGACGCTGGGGCACTGCCTTGTCCAGGATAACCTCCTGTGCATCGCTGAGAAAGCGCAGGCTAGCCAGTTTAACGGTTTGTGCCTCTCTGGCCCCACCCCTCAAGTCACTCATTGCTCCTCCAGCCGCAACTGCCCCATAACTTACATGAGGCTTTCAGGGGAAAACTGGACACAAACCACAAAAATTCTTACTAAAATCTATCTTTATAGTTCTGTAACACGCAAAAAGACTGTGTCCTCTTTTATATTTAATTTCTACTTATAGACTACCCATACTTTCATGAACCTATTATGTTTTTTAAAATTTGTCATTTATATCTAATACCAACTAATGCATGCACTGAATATTTTTCCTAATGTCTCTCACAGTTTGAAGTTTCTTTGTATGTCTACCTTGTATATAGCAAATTAAAAAATGTTTTGCACAAGAATAGTATTTTCAAATGCACTACGGCCCTATATTAGCTCCTTTCCACCTATACACTAAATAGAGTGACACTCACCACACTTATCTACAGGTGACAAGTTCCAACATCCTTGCGCTTGCCAGGGAAGCACTTATTCCAATGAACCATCTCCCCAGCCCCAAAAAGGGTGGGGCAGATGGATTTATTTTTTTCCCACCAAAACCCCAACATCCTTCAATAGATGTCAAAGTGATTGGCAGCTCTCAGCCTTGGCCTCTGTTAAAGCAGAATGATTCATAAGAGAGGGCTTGAACATTGAGTAAGGAGTCTTGTGGAATCTGGAGGCCCATGAAGGACAGGGGAAGAAGTGAAATACCGTCATTCTACTGAGGCATGCTATTTAAAACTGTTCAATCACTTATTTCTAAAACTTTCCATTAAATTTTTCCAAGTGTTGTGCACTGCTGGTAACTGAAACCCTGGCAAGAGAAACATCAGCCGAGAATGTTCCTACTGACTGTAGCAGACTTCTACTGCCCTCACAGGTATGAAGTGACATGAGTTCTCACTCAGTTTAGTTGCTCAATTCTGGAACGTACTCTACCACACACTGGGACCTAGGCTTCAAGAGTTTTTGCCATTTTATGTGATCTCTTGAAGAAATAAAAGTTTGAAGAATCCTGGAGAAAGAAGAGAAGGAATGAAAGAGTCACGCTGACATTTTAAAACTTTAGCTCTATTAAGACAAAATCTGCATATGGGGCAAAGTAGACCTACTCATGAAACATCTCACCTTCAACTCAACATAAGCTTGTAAGTGAGATGAAATAAATACAGACTTTAAGTAAAATTACAATCAGAAGTTTTCCCTCAAGGATTTTTCTTACATCTTCTAGTAACACTCAACAGAACCCATAGTCTTTCTGAAAGAATAAATGAGATTCTTTTATTCTTTTATTTATAGTTGAATCCATATTTATTTTTGCACTGAACTAAAAAGTGCTTTGTGGATGGGATCCACTGACCTATAGAAATATTTCTATAAAATAACCCTAAATTTTGTAATAGTAAGAAAATTGTTGTATCACTTTATTATGGTAAGTGTACTTTATGTACTAGGGGTCTGATTTAAAGGACTGAGTTCACACTGTAATTTAGAGCACTGCACACAGTGTTCATTACCTACTCATCACAATTTAGGGAAAGAATCTGTATGGAGGATTGGGCACTTCCTCAATCATATTCAATTGAACTTGATGATATGAACACTAAGACATTGCATTTTTAAAACATTATTAAAAATTTACATACAGGCTTTCAGACTAATATTGCCATCACTCTCAATGAAGTATATTTAAATTAGGAGCGCAGTGGATTAAAATGAAAATTGGTGCAACTATTGGAAGATATTGTAGAATTGCCTGATAAAACTGAACAAAAACATAACTTACAAGATAGGTTTCCACCTTTAGGCATACTCTCAAAAGAAATTCACATACATATTTAATGAAAAACAGGACAATCTTACATACTTTTTATGAGAATACAGAAGGGAAGCAACAATTTCCATCAGGAGAGGACAAGTAAATGAAATGTGGTGAATTCTTTAATACTCAATGGGAATGAAAAGAAATAAAGTACTAAGAAACACAGCATCATGGCTATATTTTAAAAATGGAATTTGAAAAGAAGTAGAAAGCCATAAGCTGAAACTGTGTTTTGAAACTGTATCATCCTATTTATATAGTGTTCATGGTCAAGTAAAACTAATCTATAGTTTTACAAATCTATTTACCTTTGGGGAAAAGCATTTGTTTGTGGAGTTTCAAGTTGCTCTGATTTGGGTATGGTTTGGAAATTTTACACAACTTCATGTGCTGAAATTTAATCTTCAGTTTGATGTACATGGAGGCTGAATTTTAAACAGACAATAGTTTTTAGATATGGAGCTTTTGGATTTTATTGAGATCAAAATATCAAATGGTTCACTCAGAATGAATCCACATTGTTGCATAAGAAGAGGGGTAGAGCGCTCGCACACACACACACACACACACACACACACACACACTTCTCACTTCCTATTTAATACTCTGTTTGCCTCAGAATTCTGGTCACAAGAACACAGTTAAGAATCAACTCATTGGACTGTACCTCAGGAAATACAAGCCCCCCAAAATATTCAGTAGCCTGCCTCACACCTTTCACTATGGTAATAAAAATTTCACTCCAGAGATAGTTTTCCCATGTTGCTCTGTTTCTTGACAAGACAAAGTCTCATATCCCAAAATTTCCTTAATTTACTCACTTAAATCCATGAAAAAGTTCAATGCAAATTCAGTGTTGCAATATTACTTGTTTTGATGAAACACAGCAAATACCTTAAATCCAGGCTTATTGTATTGCATAACCCACAATAGGGAGGCTCTCTCCTTCCTCAGTCTGCTGACCTACATACTAGTCATCTGTGGAGGGACTTTAGGCATGGAACCATGAACCAAGCTCAGATGCTAAGAATTAATCCAAGCAAGTTGGCAGCTGTGATTAACAGTCACACTTAATTATAGAGCTCATTACCATATTGTTTACCTGGTAGAGCATTTTGAAAGGCAGGGTAGTTCCTTATTTTGTTACTTGAGACTTTAGTTGTCCCTGGTAATATTTCCAACTATAAATATTTCCAGTCTAAAATGTACTTATTCACAGTGAGAGGGTTCAGAAGATGTCTTCTTCATTGCTGAATACATATTTGTGAGGAGAGTATCAACTTTTTTGAAGAGCTCCATCATTGCTCTTCTCTATACAATAAACCTCACTGGGGGAATCACAGTCGACTGGCAAACTTAAATGCAATGGGTGGGATTGAAGTGTAGAGTGTCTGGGTTAAAGGGCACCATGCAACTGCCATAGGCGAGGTGGGGGTATTGATGATAATGGACATCAGGGGAATGGAAATCATTGTATTGTCTGACTCATTTAGACCTATTACATTGACTAGCTTACTTTGATATTCCTAAGTGAAGTAGAAGGATGCCTAGTCAATTTTTACTGGGTATATACAAACAAAAGAATGTTAGGATAAATGTACAAAACATCTCAAATCATAAGAAAACAGAGAACAATGGCAGTTTAACCAATTCCCTGATTGGAGCCAATTTTAAAAACCTAGAACCCCCAAATGAAGAAAATGCCATGTTTCTTGGTATAAGGTTCTTGGGATACCACCAAAAAGTTACACTGTTAATCTCTCTTATATCTTTTCCTACAGGGACATGCAGAGTAATTTTTTGGATCTGTTTTTAATAGGGTAACTATATGGGGGAAAGAAATAATCTGATAATTTGGGGATTAATAGACAATGGTTACAAACTGATGATGATTACAGACCAGAGATAAAGTTGTGGTCCTCCAGTAAGAGTAAGAGCCCTTGGAGCTTAGATGATCAAGAATTTTAACCAAGGTCAAACTCATAGTAAGTCCTCCTGGGACTGTTTCCCAGTTCCAAAATAAAGAATTGAGGCTCATATACTTCGTACTTGGTAGATCCTTATATTGGTTCTCTAACCAATATAAGGATGTGGAGTGAAGGCTATTATGCCAGAAAGGCCAAGTGGAAGATTTTCAGTCTGCCTCTGTCTGCAAAGTTGGATATCAAAAGCAATACCTTATTTCTGTAGAAAAAAATCTATAGAGATTTCACAGATTAGGGCCATGAAGAATATGAAAGTTACAAGGGACTTAGATCTCATCAGATTTTGTTTAGGTCAGCTAGTTGGCCATGCAGAATACAGATGACTCTTGGAGAGTGGTCACTGGCAGTTTATTCAAGCAGTGTCTCTAATTACAGTTGTTGTATCAGATATAGTTTCTTGACTTGAGCAGACTAACATTTCTTGCTACTTGCTCTGCAGATCTTGATTTGAAAAATTCCTCTTCATACCAATCAATCGATAGGGCCTTTTAGAAGCAATGTGATGGTCAAACATTGGCCATGACTCATCCTCATGGCTGACAAAGGATCTACAAACTGTGGTAAAAGGCTAAATCCTGAGGGGATCTGATTGACTTTGTCAGATACAAAAGTTACATTTCTTACTGTGTAGGTCTTGCTTTGTCTTGGCTTTAACCATGCACCAGAAAACTATAATGAGGTATGAAAAGTAAAGCCATTTTAATATGCTGAGCTGTAACAGGCTCCAGTCAACATCTTCTAACATTGCCAGTCCTATGGATAACTCACTACTATTGGGGACTACTGTACTATATTGGATAATTTTCCTGAATTCACACATTTACAATATGGCAATGGAATACCCATCTCTGACAAAGCTAAACAAAAAAAAGGGAGGGTACAAATGAAGGATCATTTTGTATCTATACATAAAAAAATAGTTAGGATGGATATACAACTACTTTCTCTTAATTCAGTGAGAAAAAAGATTTGTAGTAATAGTGTTTGGACAGGATATAATGTCTGCAACTTGTACTATGAATAACCTCTATGAAGACAACAATATACAATGTATTAATTATTGAAACTGTCCTATTAATCAGTTTTGAAACTCTCATTGCTATTTATTTCTCAATAAAATTTATTAAAATTTAAAATTAAATTGTGAGCCCCCCCAAAAAAGAAGCAAATATATTTCAGCTGGCAAAGCCAACACTACACATTTATTAACCTACCTCAGGAGCAAATCAGTGCTCTAGCCCTGAGTTATGACTTAGCTTTCAGGGATTTTTATCACCTTTCTTTTCCACAAGGTATCATAATTGTTCATTAGAGTAGTGATGTTATGCTACTTGGATCATGTTAGTAAGACAAAGCAATAATTTTGAACTTGTCGCTAAACCATTTGCAGGTCAGAGGATGGGAAATAAACAATTGAAATTCAAGGGCCCTCTACCTTATGAAATTTTAAGAAGTTGTTTTGTGTATATGTTTCATTATCCCTTTTAAAGTACAGAATAAATTGTTGCATCTGGCTCCTCCTGCAAGCAAGGAGGAGGTATAATGCAAGTGGACTTATTTGAGTTTTGGAGGCAAGATGTTCTCCTGACTGTCTTACTCTGACCCACTGTGCAATGCAGAAAGCTGCTATTTCTGAGTTAGTTCCAGAAGAAGAGAAAGCACAACCACAGATCCAGGCTGTTCCACATGCTTTTCTGTTTAGAGCCATATGATCTGTAGATCCCATACTACTTAATGTATCATGGGAAGATAGAGATTGTGGTTTTATTTTTAAGGAATGCTTACAGGACATAAAGTTTACACTCACCTTTAGTGGTAGGAACTAGTGCATAATTCAGCTGTTTTCTTTTTATTTACCTTCTCCTTGATACCCACGTCTCTTTTTCTCATTCTCAATGTCTTTTATGCATGCTTATTATTCTTCTTATTTTTGTTCTTAGATTGTGTTTATGACACATAATGTTTACATTCAATTAGGTTGTTAGGCTTCTGTACATGGTATATGTTATATCTCCTTATCTCTTGCTATCTTCCCTTCTTCCCTCACACCTATTCTCCTAGACCCTTTATATTTGCAAGAGAATTATGCTCTTGTTTCACTCTGTCCACCTTTCCTTATGCTCTTTGTAAATTGCTTTATTAAAATGGCAGACATTATATTGCATTAAAGCTTATATGCCTGAATTGTGTCACACACCATTATATTTTCAGGTACACACATTAGCCTACAAATGTCTCAAATTTATGCTTCTTTGTAGCCAAGTAGTATCCCATTGTCTATTTAAATGTACAGAGATGATTTCTGAAGCCTTTGTAAGGCCTCTAGTTCAATTAGAGTGGAAAATCCATTAGGATGTTGGAGCAATGGGCTGCCATAACCTGTAGACAGCTATGCTCCCTTGAAAAAAAAATAATTGTTGGTTTGCTACTGATTTAGAGAAAAATAAGCCTATGACCACGGGATAGCAGGTTACCATGTGGCCTGAGATGCTCATTGTGAACTGTGTGCTACCCATGCCATGGAGTCGTAGAGTGGGATAAATAATCACTCCAACATCAAACAGAAACAGGTCATACATGCATGGTCCCAGGCAAATCCTGAATGTACATTAAAGTTAAGTGAAGATGTACTGCACCCACCCATGATTTCTACTCTTGCTGCACTGCCTTCTGTCTCCCAGGATGCATGCTCCCTGTGGCTTCATCAGGTATATGATCTAGACTGGGCAACAAAAGATGGGAAGAGCAGGCTCTATTTTCACATCAGTCTGTGTGTCACACGATCATCACCTGAGAGTTGACAGCTATAATACCATACCCCTTCTGTAGCACACCTGTACAGGATGGCAATGAAAACAAATCTTCACAGTGGGCAGAAATTTGAGATATTCACCAGTCCTTATAATTCTTTTTACTTTTTCTTTCCAATTTTTTTTTTTCTGAACTGGGTATTGAACTCAGGCCCTTGTGCTTGACTGGCAATTGCTTATTTTACTGAGCTATCTCCCCAGCCCATGTCCTTACATTTCATTTTAAAGTCAACAGGGCCAGGTGTGTAATATGTTGATGTGTAAATGCACCAATGGTCTTAGTGGTCAGGAACGTTGAAGGAAAATGAAAAACGCTGGCGAAGACTTATGTGGTACAGCTTGTGTTAGACCTCTCCATGTGGGTAAATGACTTAAAGATATTTATGTACTTTGTGAATAGTCACTAAAAAGGCTCATTAAATATGGAGGACACTAATAATCAAATGAATTGGAGAGTCTTGTCCATGACTAGTAGGCAAACTCTTTCCTCAGTCACCTCTATCACCGCACAATGCACTCATGAATAAAGTGTCTGCATTAGGATTGGGCTCAGCAATAGGATCTTCTGCAAAGCTAGGATAAGCTGGCTACAGCAACTGTAGAATGACCAGTATTTTGGCAACAGACACCAATGCAGAGCCCTCAATGTGGCTCCAGCCCCAGAGTTGATCAGCCTTTCAGCTGGTGGCCAGTTAATTATCTTGAATGACTTCTATAATGCAAGAGGCAGTGCTTTGTCCTTAATGAAACATATATACTTACTCTGTTTATTGCCTTTCCCTCTGTTCGTGTAATGCTTCTGCAAAAACTACAATATGTGGATTTTTATAATGTCCCGTTATTATTTCTGTAGAAGGAATGTACTTTAAAACCAAACAAGTGCCGCAATGGGGTTATGCTTATTGAATATACAGGTTCTATGATCTTTCCACTATGCAAAAGTAACTAAATAGTGTGGTAGAACAGTATTTTGAAGATGTAGTCACAGTCACAGCTGGATGACAAGGGACAGAAAGTTCTCCTATAGGATGCATACATTCTGAATCAGATTCCAACATACAAGATAGTTTCTCACGCAGCTAAAATTAATGGGTCCAGAAAACAAAGGGGAGAAGGAAATTGTGCTATTCACCATTACTGCTAGTGACACATTAGCACAATGTTTGATTTTTTTCTTCCAGTTACCTTATATTGTTATATGCTAAGACTTGGTTTTAGAAGGAGAAATGCTACGTACTACCAGAAGGCACAATAATTACTTGGAATGGAAAGTTCAGACTTCTTTTTGATTCTTTTGGGATTTTTATGTTTCTAGGTCAACAAGCTAAACAAATGATTGATCCATAATATCAAGGAGAAACTACACTACTACCACAACCATTGTTACAGTAGTAGAAAGAATATTTTTGGAGTACAGGGAATATCCTAATCTCATCATACTATACTTTTAAAACAGTAAAAATCCAAAATAATTAATCAAAGTAGGATACCAAATTGTGCAGATCTCTCAGGAATGGACATATGGATTACTCCAAGTGGTAAAGAACCTGCCTTTATGCTAAGAATAGCAGGACAAGGGGTATTAAAAGGTAGTAGAGTAAGATAGGTACAAGTAACTTCTATGACACATGAACAAAACAGAAATAAGGGCTGTAACTTTCATGAGTACAGGCTGTTGTCTCACTAATGTTATTATGTATGCACACACCTACCTTAAGGCATATATATCTTTTGTATTACTGCACCATGGTAGACAGCACTGACCTTTTGTCAGTATGCTCTTATTTTAAAATCCATATCATAGTATGTAATTATGGAATGTGTGTAGAAGAATGAGTATTACCTGAAGAGCAACTTTGTCTCTTTTTCTGTTGAAAATATTAACACAATTCTGTTACATGCAGGACAATTCAATAATATTAAATAGAATTATAACCTTGTTATTTTCTTCATGTGGAGTTTGTATATTGTTTAAAGAGATACATAAAGTTTAAGAGAGGTGAATATGAACATTAATCATGATTATCAACTTGACTATGTTAAAAAAATCTAGTATTTGTAAAACATAATTCAGAATAGATCTATGGGATACTGCTGGAGGTGGCTGGTATGCTACCCAGCACACAGAGAGGGGACACCTCCCTGTGGCTGTAAATGTTACCACCCAATAGTACTGCTGTTCAGTAAGAAAAATAAAGAAGTCTGCCTACATCAGCTTCATTCTGCTTTGGCTGTCATTTTTACTACTTCTGTATTACTTGTGTTTCAGTACAAACTCACAATGGGAACTCTGACATTCCTTCAGCTTCAAAGTGGGCCTGCATCCTTGATCCCTCAGGTTCTGCAGCTTTTAGAATCTTGGACTGAGCAACTGCTGCATTCTTCATCTCTTCTGCATGGAGATGTCTGTTGATGACTAACCCAACCCTGATTCAATAAACTGTGATCTGCTATGGTTAACATTTTCAAGTGAATATACTTAATGCAGGAAAAAATAGTTCACTGGCTTATTTTATAATATTCACCCCAAAAGTCAGAAACAGAAGAGTGTAAGAGATTTGTCCACACACTAGAGACTCAAAGAATCCATCTGAGGGCCTGGATCCCATGGCAATGTTCTGCAGAGGTGCCGCTGAAAACCTAGAGCCCACAGCAGTGTCCTTGTGAGTCCAGCTGGAGGCCTACAACCCATGGCAATGTCTCTTGTGAGGCTGTTTCTTGGATCTGCACTGGAAAGGCCCCCAGGTCAGTGGTGGAAGCTAGAAAGTCTGTGCTAGTGAGATGAAGGACCCGTGCCAACAGGCTGCGAGATCTGAACTGGAGCCATGAAGTGAGGCTCAATTTAAGGCCCAGAGCTCCTCCAAAAAGAGATGCCCAACAACAGAGAGGACCTAATGACTTCTGATAACAGTGAATTATTATCAGGAAAATCAGCATCATAAACTTTCTCAGGAGAATCCATAGTACACTATCTTCTCCAATAGTTCTCCAATCATGTGGTTGGCAGCAATTCTCATGTGGGCCTTCCATAGCCCACACTGCCTTGAGTCAGTTCATCTAGGTGTTGCTAGTTGATGATTAGTTAACCCATCATATTATCCAATACATTCTCTAATGCAATTGTTTCTTATCTTCTAAAGAACTGTAACAAATATCATAATTAAATAATAGTATCAACTGGTAAACTATGCAAAAAGTTTTGTCATTGTGTTTATTTGCAACCTCACAGTGAGAAATTTTCTAGAGTTGATAATTAGAATGAAACCATTCATAATATGTAACTCATAAAGTATGGGAGTGAATGAAATTACAGGTACTGCAAGTAACATGTACTTGGATGTAGGCAGAATTACCTTCAGCATGCTTACCTAACAAGTTGTGCATACAGGAAAAAGTAAAAGAAGTACTTCAAAGTCATAGGCCAAGGCCAGACAAAGAGAGTCTCAGTAAATTATTTTATTATATTTTTACACATGATGGAAAGCCACTGTCAATATCCATTAATCTGAATATCCCTTGGATAATTGTCAAATTTACAACCTATAAACTTGCCCAGAGTTTTATTCATTTTATTAGATTCTGTTCTGCAAAAGAGATTACTTTTTGTAGATAGATATAATAAATATCTATCTATCTGTCTATCTATCTATCTATCTATCTATCTATCTATCTATCTATCTATCTATCTATCTATCTATCTATCTATCTATCTACAGAAATAAAGAAAGAAATGGATGGATGGATGGGTGGATGGATGGGTGGATGGATGGATGGATGGATGGGTGGATAGGTCAGACAAAATTCTTAGCTTACTCTCTTAATCCAAAGTTTTGAAAAAAGTACTTAAAATACCTCTCAGAATTTTCTGTTATTTCTCCCAACAAGCATACAGTTACCCCAGCATGCTTACAACACATACACCTATAACCCCAAAGAAAAGCTAGTTCACTTTTCTTCTGAGGAAAGAATCTGGTAAGCAAAGTTATAACCATAATTCTAATAAATGTTCCCTGTCTGAGTTTTAAAAATTGTGTCTTTGTATTTGACCATCACTAAGTTCAATATTTTAGTCAGACTGCATAAAGCACAATTATATGACAGACAAGAAATTCAGATGGACATTTTTTGAAATCTACTTATTTATCTCACTATTGTTTTTCACTTGTCATTTGTGTGTGTGTGTGTGTGTGTGTGTGTGTGCGTGCATGTGTGTGTAATAATGATTCTGTGAGAAAGATTTTTCTTTCTTTCTTACAGTGCTGGCTATAGCAATGGTTGCTCACTTTAATGTAAGAATTTCTCAGGGAACCAATTTAAATGCAAATTCTTATACTTACCCTCAAAAACTGAATCACTCAGCAGTCTTAAGACAAAGACTGTCTATGTTTAACATTCCTTGAGGTAATTCAAACTGTGTTCACAGCATACATTGGGGGTCACTGCATGACAGGCCTGAAATAGGCTGAAAATCAGCCCAACTACCCTGACAAACTTCCATTCTGTAATTTCAAGCTGACTATTTCATAGGTAATAGGGCTGCAGTAGTTTTTGTTTATTATGGTGTGTTTCATCTCTGGTGACCACGTGAGGCAATTACGCGCTAAGAAGGAATAGTCAAGTTTCTGCCTACTATCACATACCATGAAAGCATCAGCATCTCAAGGAATGTGCTATTTCTTCTTGGATTACTCTCTTCTTTTGCCTGCTGAATTGAATAAATCAGTAGTGGTTGGGCCTCAAAGGCCTCATGTGGAATGAGATTGTATCCTGAACAGAGTACTTCCTATGTAAAGATGTTTTTATTAATATTATTGAATACTTTGCCTTCATAGATTTGCTGCTGTTTTGTTTTATTTTATTTTATTTTTGGTGGTACCAGAGATCAAACTTGGGACCTTGCACTTGCCAGACAGGGGCTTATGTCACTGGGTTATATCCCCACCACCTACCTTCACTAGTTTGATCCCAGAATTATTTCTAATGCAAAAGAGAATTTGAGTCTTAAAATATTAGTAAAATATTTTTAAAATTTTTATTCATATTCACTTTCGTTGTATAGCTTCTCTTCCTCACTCTCTCTCACTGTCTTGTTCTTACTTTTTTCTTTCTTTCCTTTTAAAAATACCAGTGGCTATAGTAGGCACTATATTCTATTGAGTAGACTCTCTTTTTAACAAAGTAAATAAATAAATAATTAAATAAAAGATTAATTGGCATGTTCCACTTATTGAGTTGATCTAGACTGACTATCAAAGGGAAGATGACATGAAAAATTAACCTTTAATGACTGAATTGCATTGAGTATTGTTTCTTAAAAATTTATGTTCACTGGAAACTTGTAAATGTATTCTTTCCTAGGAATAAGGTCTTTGCACACATAACCAGTGAAAGAATTTCATACTGTGTCTGGTGTTCCCTCAGTCCACTAAGATTGGAGTACTCCTAAGAGGAATTTGAATTCAGACACACACACACACACACCAAGAAGCATAGGCATGAGAAAAATGAGAAGTGAGAGAAAGCAATGATAATATTCAAGTATTATTGTCATCTAAAACTGGAAGTGTAAAGAGAATCATGAGTCTCCTAGCTTAAGAACATAAAAGATATCAGAAATTAGAATAGATACATAGAGATGACTTTTTATTTGCCAGTCCCTCGATTGGGGCCTTTTAGCCTCCTTATAAAGAATAATTTTCATTTGTGAGACATTGCTCAGTTAGTGATACTTAGCTATACAAATGCTTGGAAAGGATTGCAATGACAAATGAATGATTTTAGAGCTGCACGTGTTTTCTACAGGTTTAAATAGATAATTTCAAATTTCTTTTGTGACTATTTTTTGCTTAATAGGTAATTATCAAGGGCCAGCCAGATAACTCAGTGGATTAAAGAGCCTTCCAGCAGGTACAGGGGCAAAGGTTCAGTCCCTGGGCCTGCTGTGCTGGCCCCACCCCCAGGGCGGGCAGAGACAGCAATTGAGACTGGGCGTGGTGGTGTGTATCTTGTAACCCCAGCTCTTGGGAGGCTGTAAACAGGTGGGTCACTATTTGTCTCATTTAGTAGTAAGATCCTAAACACCCTGTAGACCCTTCCCTAAAAAAACACAAAAAAAGTAATTGTCATTATTAAACAATGGCTTTCATAAAATATTGCTACCTACTGTACTACTTAAACATTCTTTTTGCATATAAAATATTTTGTCAATAATTTCAGCCATTGTCAGGGGAGATAGCTCCATGGTCTAAGCCCCTGCCTGGCAAGTACAATGACCCAGATTCAATTCCCTGAACCATATGCTGTGCCAGCCCTGCTGCTGGGCATGTTGAGCTGGCCACCAAGACTGAGCATGGTTGTGCACAGTTCTAATCCCACAGCTGGGGAGGTTGAAAATAGGAGGATCACTATGAGTCCTACATAGCAAAACCCTATACCAAATGAATAAATAATAAAATATTAAAATAATAATAATTTAAGTCATAAGATCTGTAACTTGTCCACACAACATTGAGTTTTATTCTTAAGGTTTTTATGAGTAGTAAGAAATTGTTCCAAAAAGCATAAAAGGACTATCTGTGGCTTAAGAGTGAAAGAGTTAATCAGTCCTGGGCTTGCATAATATTCAGATCACCACTAAAGAGAAAATAATATGAAAAAGGATGATGAACAAGGTCAATGCAATGTTTCAATCTTCTTTCAAATGGTATGCCATTTGGTTAAAATATTAATAAGGAGAATGCTAGAATTTCTCCATTGAAAATCAATGCACAATTTAAAAGAGCTGGAAGTTCATGGTATTTAGTTAGCATGAGATTAGACATAGCATTTGTCTGAAATGTTTTCTGCTGTTCATACTGGTACCACAGGCAGTGCACTCTATTAATTTTAACTATGTGTTTGAAGCTAGTTATTTTGAAGTTCTTGATGATAGTGCCCCTCTGTAGGACTTGAAATGCTATAGAATAATCACACTGCCTTGTGCCGACATGGCATTCTACTGAAGAATTAATTGCTAACATTTTGCCTTGTCCGTATATGCATTATGCTCTACGCATAAAGACTTTTTATAATTAAGGGAAATTGCAAGTACCCCAGCCAGCAGAGTAAATGAAAACTTCTTTGCACAATGCTATGAACCTCTGTGTTTCTATGGGAAATTATAGTAATGTCCTAGGACTGAATATCTGGTTTTATTCCTTCAATAATCATTCTTTGGAGCTGATGGTGAGTCAAGGAGCACCTAACAATGTTGGCATAACAGGCAATGAGCCTGTAACTTTGGCACTTCTGGAAAGCTTTCTCTACATGTGAGGAAAACACGATTTAATTATTCTTGATATGAGCCCTACAATTATTCTAAGTTTCTGATAATTCCAATATGATTTCCAGCTACTCTTTCTTTTACATATATGCAGGAGTATGAAATGCAGAGAAGGAAAGGGAGGATATTCAGAGTGATAACATATAATTTATATTTTAATAGCAAATTCCTATTTATAATTATTTAATCTTTTATGTATCATTTCTATGCAACTTCACACAAAACTTTGTTATCAAGTTTATATAAATTTTCAGATTTATGTATCCACATACCAGATTTTACTATTAAAGTATAGAATATGTTTTTCCCTTCATAAATTTTAATTATGCATCCTTGTGGGCATTATCCCCCCTATTATTTTGCACATTATTGATTTGATATCATTCATTTTCATCCAAAAATAATTGCAATTAGTCTTTCAAAGATACACCCACACTTCCATGTACATTGTAACATTATTTACCATAGAACAATGCTCACATAACCTAAATGTCCATCAGAAGATATAAGAAATGCAGATTATTAATGTGTCATAAAAGAAAATCCTGTTATTTGTAACAATATGAATCTTGAGAGTACTATATTAAGTAAAATAAATTCATTGGGGACGAGTCCTCCCCAGAATCATGTAAATGAACTATTGTGTACACTATTTTCTTCAGGTCTCTTTAATCACCCCACAATTTGAAGTTAATCCATTTTACTGTACATAGTTTTATTATACAAACCGCATAATAATATATTCCTTAGCTTTGGTTTGTTTCTAAAATTTCACATTCAATTTAAAGAATGCATGTACATCATAATTCCGGGTTGACTTTTTGTTGTGGTTTATTTTTTTGTCTACTTTTTTAAATATTATCATTGGATTTGCTTTTTTCTGAGATTGTTGCCATTTTTAACTTATTATAAAAGTGCTCTCATTAATCTACTTTTGATATATAATCTTTATAATTGATTTTTCAATCTTCTCATTATGATTTGTGTTTTAATGAATTTTTTAAAGAATGTATTGACTTTCCTAGATAATTTGTTTATAATTGACAAAATTTAAACATTACTCATTAGATTTTTGAACTTCTTTGTATAAAGGCAATTAAATTTAAAATTAAAATTAGGTAACTGTTAAAAACTTAATTTCCCATTAGTGACTGAATTTCTGTTCATTTATCTTGCCCATTTTTTTCCTATACTGTGTTTAAATTTCTAGGATTTTTCTTTCCAAGTTAACTGTTGCATCCTTTTGTTATAAAATTCCTGAATTCTGTTACTCCAAACCAGTGTGCTTTAAGCTTCACATTTTATATCTTTGCTGCAGATTTTTCAAAATTCTCCTTAATTCTCATGAACTTTTGAATAGATATCAGTTTTACTGCAGAAAATATCACATAAGGTGAACACTTATATCGAAAGCATTTTTACATTCTCATCATTATTTCTATGAAATCCTGATTTGCTTATTCAACTGTCTGTTTGGTTTTGTGTCTCTTCTAAGTTTTCTGGATCATATATGCCTCTTTGTATTTCTATATTGATGTCTCAGTATTATCCTGGCCACAGGGCATTTTATTGCAAAATCCATTTGACTTCTGAAAGAATTATTTTCTATTTTTTTAAATTCCAGAAAAATAGTCTTTACCCCTCTTGGTTTAGACCTAAAGCTAAGGTGAGACATATTTAGGCCCTCTTGAGCTTCAAAGAAGCTGCACAGTGGAAGAGAATTCAGCCCAGTCTCCCATCCCAATTACATTATACACAGTCGTACTCTCGCGTTCTGTGAGTTCCCAGGCACCAACCTAATAGTTTTCGTACTATTGTTCTATTTTTAATGATTCCTTCCCTCTCTTTTGCTAGAATGATGCAAAAGTGAGACAAGCAGACAATTTTCCTGGAAAGTCAGACCATGACTGAACTATTCATGGGTTATTTTGCTTGCTGAATTTACCCTGTGTAGTCAGCATAGCGATCTAAGACCCTGATCTCTGCCCCCTCAGCTTCAGGAGCCTAAGGATTCTTGCCAGCTGCACTGTTGCATGCTCTGGAGTCCAGAAAATGCTTCTAGGCAGGGTCACAGCTCCTCATATCTCAATAATGTGCTGATCCCGCAGGTCACTGTCCCTACCCTGGCCTGAAATGCCAAACCATCGGGTAATGCCTTTTCCCTTTGTTCCTGGTAACTTAATTGATCATGATACACATAAAGTCTCCATTTTACTCTTGTATTTAAATCAAATATGTTTTTAAGCATCCTGCATAGGAGTATATAATTGTGAATGCTGTCTTTTTTAAAATATACTTCAAGTACTGTGATAATGGAACTGGCAATTATTCAGTTTACTAGGATTTTATTGAGGATTTTTACATCTTTACATGACAGAGATTGGCCTGCAGTTCTTTTTTTTTACCTTCGTGTTTTCCTGGTTTTGCTATCAGCATAATACTTACCTCCTGGAATGATTTTGGGAGGACTGCTTCCTTTTTCATTGAAGAGTTTGAGGAGTATAGGGATTATATAATCAGTAAACTACTTGTAGAATTCTGATGTGAATCCATCACGACCTGGACTTTTCTGTCAGTAGGTTTTTTTTTTTTTTTTTTTAATACATTTCGTATTTCAATGGCTGTTATTGGGTTCTTAAGAGTTGTTATATCTTGATTCACTTTTGTTAATTTGCATCTGTCCATTTCTTCTGTGTCTTCTATTCTATGAAAATAAAGACTCTCAAAGTAGCTACTGACAATCTTCTGAGTTTTCACTGAGCCTGTGGTAGTTACACACTTTTCATTCCTTATTGCTTATATTTGAATTTATTCTTTCCTCTTTTTGATAAGGTTGGCTAGGGGCTTATCCATTTCATTTAATCTTTCTTTCTTTTCTTTTTTTGTTTCTGCAGAACCAGGGATTGAACTCAGGCTCTTGCCAGGGAAGCACTTATTCCACCGAGCCATCTCCCCGGCCTCTCATTTAATCTTTCAAAGAACCAGCTTTTTGATTTGTTAATTCTTGGAACTATTTTCTTCATTTCAATTGAATTAATTTCTGCTTTAATTTTACGATATTTTTCTGAAGGCAGATACTTTAATCTTATGATTAAATCAAATTTTTGAAAATAAACCTGTAATAGCATACAAATCTTGGGGTTCAACACTCTGAAATTGCTGATACTTGACTGATTTTGATTGAATAATTAATTTGTGTGGTCTGGTACTCTCTAATACTCACAGATAGTTAAATGCAAGCCTTTAATCCCAACTAATATGATGAAAGTCCTATAGCAGGATTGCTTTGAGATCCACATGTGTATACAAACAATGGCGAGGAAGAGATACTTGAACAATCATGTTACCACATTTTTAAACTTTAAATGCAGAATACATTTTAATAAAAACATTTTTCATGTTCTCCATGTCTAATTTAGTATGAAGCAATACAGAAAGGATGAGGTACTTTGAATATTTATACCGTTACAAGACAGATTTAAAATAACACATGCTCCAACTCTAGAACTCATATTATTAAACATAATCAAAGCTTATATATTTTTATTGTAGATATTATAGCTCTTCCTCCATAATATTGAAAATATTTGTCATATTTGATAGCATATTCATTCAATTTATTATTATTATTTGTATTTTATTGAAAGGTCTATAGAGAGTTCAAGTGTCACTACTAGATCAGACTCCTAGTGATCAGGCTGGATTCCAAGAGCTGGGATTACAGATGCACGCCCTCACACCCAGACTCAACTGCTGTGTCAGTGCATCCTTTGGATGGGGCTGGCACAGTAGGACCAGAGATCCAATCCCGGCCCCTGCGCCTGCATGCAGTTGCTTTAATCTGCTGAGCTATATGGTTGGGCTTTATTCATTCAATTTATACTATGTATAAACAGAATGAAAGGTGAAAGCATTATTATATTACATATATGCATGCAAATAATTTCAAAACTATAGTAAGAAAAATATTTTTTCACTGTACATTTTGAGACTATTTTGATTCATTTTAAACTGTTTGAATTTCAAATCTTCAGTATTTATCATGTGTCAGGCACCATTATGGACAAGATTTTTATTTTTCCTAATGAACATGATTTTGAGGAGAAAACATTAAATAGGGAATCTCTGACAAAGTTTAAAGTTATTGAAAGAAACCAAATTGTACCTTGTGAAATAACATAACTAAAACGAATCAATTTCTATGACACATACAAAGGGTGAGAAACTGTGTCTCGACTTGTTGGTAGATATAGGTAAAAAAGAGCTGAGATGAGAGGGAGGTATAGGAATCACATGAGCTAAGCTATTTAAGATGCAGTTATGTAACAGAAAAATAAAACCATAGTAGTACATACAAAAATAGTGCTCTGGGAAAGGCATGAAATTAATGTCATGTTGCATTATAAAATCTGAGTTCTTTCTTTCTGAAATAAACTATAAATGGGTAAAGAATCTAATATTTTAGTAATAAACCTCAGCTTTCTGCTCTATAACTTCCTTTGCTGTACCCTGGAGGTTGTGGGTACTATGACTGTGATTTATGGCAGTGGAGAGGTCCAGAGAAATTAATAGGAGATGTCAAGGGAAAAAAGCATTCGGACATGTAGAGCTAAACAAAATTTCACTAAGTGTTATTTGTAAATAATAAGATTTCAGTATTTAGATAGTGTTTCATAGGCCTATATGTTAAACTTATCCATTTATTTTTTCTTTTTGGTGAAATCAGAGATTGAACTCAGGCCCTTGCCCTTATTCTACTGAGCCATCTCCCCGGCCCCAAAACTTATCCTTTGGAGAGCATATTCTAGATTAAAAAAAATATCAATAGTTTAAGTATCAGATCAAGGGAACTACAGCTCATCCTGAAAATGAAAAAAAAATTGAATTATGTAGCTGAAACCTACTAACAATTTGAATTGTGCCGTTGTTATCCACACAAATTGAATTCAAGCCTTACCTGATAAACTAAAGTTATCGACGTCCTTGGAGTTGGCCTGAGAAACTAACCAGGTAACACTGACACATGTTGATCTAGCTTATCTACAATGTATACAAATAAAAACTTATTGCTCCCCATAAAATGCATATATTTTGCTTATGAATTTAAAGAAATAATACACAGTAGTAATGAGTCATTGAGAACCTGATTTTCTTTCCTTGAATTTTTTTGCTTTATTTTTTGTTAATTAGGGAAGGGTCTACAGGGTGTTCAGGGTCATGCTACTAAATCAGACATAGTGCTTCTCCTGTTTACAGCTTCTCAAAAACTGGTATTATAGGCTCATTACCATGTTTAGTTTCAGTTGCAGTCTCAGCAAGCCATGGGGGTGGGGGTGGCACTACAGGTCCTGGGATAAGAGCCCCTGCCCCTGTGTCTGCTTGCAGATGCTTTAATCCACTGAGCTATTTGACCAGTCCTAGAGAGAACCTGATTTGCAGCCTACTCTTAAAATAGTTCCGTTTAAACCAATGAAAATTAAGTCTAACATGTAAGAAGTCTGAAAGCTACAACAGAGGAAACGCTAAACAAACAGAAATAGTAGTAACTTTTGTTAGACTTGTAAAAGGAATGTGCTAGCAAGACAAAGGGTCACTCCCAAAAGCAGAGAAGACTTTCCCCAATTTCTAGAGAAATATCTGATGAATAATGAGATTCACAATTTATCAAAGTGAAACTCACAAGACAAGATACCACCAAGACCCACACCCAGGATAGCAAAACTGATAAACAAATTTTATATTGTTGAAGGCTTTATTGATCCACTCTGAGAGTCAAAAATTCCATGGGGAAAAGTCATGGTGCCTTCAATTTGGTGAATTTTACTGGAAGTTTAACTTATTTCTCAACGTTAGTTCTGGGCAAAATATTTGTTTTTTTATAGCACAGGCAGGACAAATTTGAAACATATCATCCTGAACAAGGTCTACTATTTAATAATTCTAAACTAGAATTTTATTAAAGTTTAATTGACCTGGGAAACACTCAAATCCTCCTTCTTTAGTAGTTGTGCCTGTGGATGGAGAAGAAAAGAAATAAAAACCTAGGAATAATTTGTGAAATTCACAGTGTAGAGGAACAGGGTCACTGAAAGTATAATACTGAATTGTAGAAATACAGTTGCACTTCCGGAAGTTCATAGCACATTTCCATTGTCATATTTATATCAGATACTTCTAAAGACATCATGTATGGCAAGTAAAGGAAACAAGGTACAATAAATGCCAAAAAAAGTCAAGGCAATAGAAAAAACAAGCACACGTAGATATGGCACAGTTGTTGGAATAATCAGCTCAAGATTATGTACACATATTACTTATATATCAAGTGCTCCAATTAATAGATTGATGAACTCAAAAGAATAGATGTGTAGTATAAGCAGAGAGATGCAGTTCTCCAAAATAATTTTTAATATGTCGACATTAAAAATATAGTAAAGGAATGAAATTATGTTGGTACATTCAGTTCTAAATAGAAATGAGCTATCAGGTATAAAAAGACAAAAGAAAAATTTGTTGGTGTTCCTTTTTTCATAATTTTATTGAAAACAAAATTACAAATAGCAATGAAATGGTTTCAAATCAAATTAGTTGAACAGTTTAATAACTAATATATTGCATATTGTTTTATTAGTGGTTATTTGTTGTACAAGGTGTAGACATGATATTCTATTTACAAATGCTATTGGAGCAGATCCCTCTATTCTTTGAATTAAGAGAATGTAGCTGTATACCTATCTTTTTTTTTAATAGCTGATTTATAGTACAGTTTCAGTAATTAATGCTTTTTACTCCCACACACTTACCATGCCTGGCTGGGTTTTTGTAGTTGTTATTACATAACAGAACGCAATCTGAAAATAATTCAAACACACTGTGATACTGATGGTATGGAATTCTGAAAAAAGCAGGAGACAGGAACTGTAAAGTGATCAATTTTAACAACTAGTTAATGGGAAGGAATGAATGAAGATTCAGAATAACATACTCAGCGGGTACATGGTATTCTTTTGCAGAACACTGCAATGGTGCATATATGTTAGGAAATCTTTGTCTAAAACTATATCATATGCAACACAAAAGAAAGGTAATCCTCCTTTAAACCTGAACATTACTTGTATCTATTGCATGACAACAATGTATCAAGGTAAATTCATTAATTGAAAAAAATACATAATGCTCTCATTGGGGGATATTGATAGTGAAGAAATTTGTGAATATGTAAAGACATGGTTCAATGTGAACACTGGAATTATTTCTTTGTTTTCCTGTGAACTTGTAATAGCTCTAAATATTTAATCTATTAAAAAGAAATTTAAATAAAACTGTTGCAATCAATATGTTATGAGGGACTGAGAAGATGGCTCAGTGGAATAAGTGCTTCCCTGGGAAGTGCTAGGGCCTGAGTTCAATCCCTGGCTCCACAAAAAAAAAAAAAAAAAAGAAAGAAAAGAAAAAGTTTGGCCGGGCGTGGTGGCGCATGCCTGTAATCCCAGTGCTCGGGAGGCTGAGGCAGGAGGATCGTTGTGAGTTCAAGACCAGCCTGAGCTACAAAGTGAGCTTAAGACCAGCCTGAACTGCATAGTGAGACCCTGTCTCAAAAAAGACAAAAAAAAGAAAAAAAAAATGTTATGAGGGAAGAACAAATAAATGCACACATTTTATAAAAATGTTATCAAAAGTGCAAAAGAAAATTAAAACAAATTAGAAATAGGTGTACAGAAAAGTGACACAATGTTACAATAAAAGTTTCTAGCATAAATATTTGAAAGAAACAGTGTAAAGATGGAGAAATGAGATACAATTCATGTAAGTGTGAGGCTAAAAATATCAAAAAGTTTAAAATAGTTAACAAAAGGGCACTTTTTCCTTGATTCCATTAACACACACACACATTAGTACAAAATCTATGCATCATTTGACTTCCTGTATACACACAAATATACAAACACTCACACACTTCCACCTTTTATTAAAGCTAAAGTCAATGTTTATATTACTGTTATTCTGTACATAAGCATATATTGTACAATAACCACCTTGCCATTCTTGCTCATTTGATTTTGAGGTGGAATTAATAATGACCTTTTATATTTTTTAAATTCAGTGTAGCACTTGAGTATATAACCCTTATCTTTGCTAGGACTTTCAAATTCTTCTCTCTCCATTCTGAAAACTCACGGTTTCCTTTTCTTCAATTTAGTCATGACCTGGATTACTGTGCTTTTAAACCACCAAGAAGTGTATAAAGTGTATACGGGAAAAATCATTCTAAATATATGAAACTTTACTTCTGTTTTACCTCTTGTTATATAATTTGTTTGTTAAAATTCTGCATTTGAAAATATTCTGAACTGAGACATGCAGATATATTCAATTTACTTATGATGAAGGTAGCATTACCTGAAGGTCAGAAAAGGTTATATTATGGTTTGTGTCTAGCTCTCTCCCAAAGCCTCACGTAGATGGAGCAGCAGCAAGTGGCCTGAGGGGCAGGGCCAGAGAGGAGCGAACCATTAAACTGACTAGCCTGTGCTTTCTCAGAGAGGTGGAGAGGGTCATCCTGGACACAGCAGCGCCAAGCCTCTCCTCCAGTGTCTTGAAACGTCCAGTAACTGTGAGATAGATAAGTAAACTTTTCCTTCCCTCATTTTGAGTGTCAGGTATTTGTCCCAGCAATGAAAGAAGACTAATACAACTAATATTTCTTTAACATTTCTGTTCCTAAATGAATGGGATATTCCTAAGGAAAACAAAGAATATGGAACCCTAAAAAATTCAAAATTAAAAAAGTTCAGATGCCAGATGTTTCCCCAAAACTTCATGCAGTCAGGTGGATACTTTTCCATGGTGGTTGGATCTAGAGTGTGCGATGTTGAGACTAAAGCTGAGATGCTGGACTGATACGTCATGAGATGCTAGGATTAAAGGAGCTCCACCCTGAGTGTGGGTGCTACTCACAGGGCAGGCGCCTGGCTAAACGTAAGGGAGAGGCACAGGGCAGCTGTGGTCACTGCTTGTCACTTGCTATTTCACTGTTTTGCACTGAGATGTCTTCTGCCATGCCACCCTGCCCCAGAGCCAGCCTATACTAGACTATATTTGATTAAAAAAATGCAATAAAGAACAAGGAACAAAGGAAAGAAATGTGTCTCAAATAACCTATAATCATACGACAAGGTTCTTATTATAGTCTTTATAGCACTGTCTATAAAAGGGATTTATATAACTGGATATTGGGGCATCATTCTTTCTCATTCCTTGTGCTAAGCAAGTGTGGAAGAACTCATTAGGTCCACATGAATTATGAGCTGAGTTTTTTCCTTTATGTTGCTGAATTAGAGGACTGTTATTTTTGTCTGAAGATTTATATTTATTTGTTTGTGATACTGAATAATGAACCCAGAGCTTTGCAATAAGCTAGTACCCCATCTGCCTATCTATCTGTCTAATCGTCGATCTATCGGTCTACTTATCTATCTATCAATCTGTCTTCTATTGAAACAGGATCTTGTCAAGTTGTTAAATTTCCAGGCTGGGCTTAAATTCCTGCTACAGTGTCCCAGAGTACCTAGATTACAGAAATGTTCCATTATCTCCATATTTTTTAGCATTTTGGTTCAAATTTAGACAAAATAGAAAAGTAGAGCATAAGAAGAAACATCTGCTTTATTTGAAAAAGCCTGAGAACTTATTTGAAACAGAGACATCTTTGTTCCTTAACACTGCTAGCCACAGGGAACCTAACAACTTTATTTGTAGCCACAAGGCTTATGAAAGTTGCTGACCTGAGGTATTTTAAATATGCCTAATTAAACTGTCCATCTTTGCAGAATGCAACTTTTCTCTGTAACTTTTCTCATCTTACTAGATGCCTTGAAGTGAAAAAAAGGCCTTTGTTTTGCTTTTTGCTTTTCTTTTTCATTTTTGGACCATAATCATAGAGTGGCTGAATAAACTAAGTTACTTTTATGGGTTGTTTTTTGAAGACTTGCAATGGTTTACTCAACAGGAATGTTCAGATGTTGGAATGGCATTATAGAGCCTTCTCAGGCCCAGTACTCTCTACCTATTGGAAGCATTCTTCTAATTCTACTTTTTGTTCACTGGAGTTACTATCAAGTGAACCTTATTTCTCAGATTTGAGAATTACTGTTCTCCAACACTGGTTAAAATATCTACTTACAAATTATATATCTACTTTCAAATGTGCTTAACTTACCAATTTTGTATTCATTTATCAATTACTCTGAACACGCTAATTTCCACAACTTGCTGTCCTCCATTTAATTCATCTCTATTGCTAAAACAAAGTTAGATATTTGAATTATTTATACTGCATGAATTTCATATTCTTTCATCATGTTCATTAAAAAATACCAGCAATTATATTTTAGCAAGTATTTACTCATAAGACACATAGTATGTTTTTAAAATGTAATGAAATAGAAAAATTTTATGCTATACTTTGCAACTGGAGGTATACAGTTACATAAGATTGGTTTGTTTTTGGCAGGACCTGGGATTGAACTCAGGCCCTTGCACTTGCCAGGGAAATGCTTATTCCACTGAGCCATCTTCTCTGATCCTAAGATTCTTATAAAAAGATTCGCCGGGCGTGGTGGCGCATGCCTGTAATCCCAGCACTAGGGAGGCTGAGGCAGGAGGATTGTTGTGAGTTCGAGACCAGCCTGAGCTACAAAGTGAGCTTAAGGCCAGCCTGAACTGCACAGTGAGACCCTGTCTCAAAAAAGACA